>CAJVSB020000029.1:0-98259 GCA_911865555.2 Thlaspi arvense | reverse complement strand
AACAATTAAGATATTTTTAGAAAATTAACTAAAACACTATACGATGTCATTTTTGTAATATAAATTATATATTCAATTATCAAATATTATATATATATATATATAATATAGGCTGCCCTGTAAAGCTAACAAGCCACATCAAAATTTAATAAGTTAGGCCTATTTAATAAGCAAATCATTTTTTAAATATAGGCACTGATTTGATTAATTAAACAAATTTGGCCTAATCAGGCTTGATCGTAGACCACTTGCAAGTGCCCTAACTTGTTCCCACCTCTATCGACTTGTATTAAATTTAAACTCTTGTAAAACTTTAAACATGTTTTCAAAACTATCTAGGTTTTTTTCTCTTAAAAAAAAAAAAAAGAAAGTTTAGTTTCTCTTTTCAGAAATCGAAAATCGTTTTCAGAAACAAATCCAGCGTGTTTAACTTGGAGTATGCTCACAGACAGGATGCTGTTATTTATATGCAATCTAACTATGCCACATGTAGATTGAAGAAATGAATTCCCTTTCTAAGGACAAATTATTTTCAGAGGAAAGCACTTCTAAATGGGCTTTTGGAGTGGGCGAGTGGCCTACTCAAATTGATTGCTTTTCTGGGCTAAGTTTGGTAGTAATAGGAGGTGGCAGACTTGTAGGAAAAAGCCTAGTTAAACTAGAATAGGAAAGTTATTAAAAGCGGCAAAATGATTAGGAAAAAATAAATCTAAAAAAGCAGCCATTAAATTGTTTATTCTGTAAGAGCCCTTGGTTCAAAAGGCCTTCTAACTAATTCAGAGCTCAAGCCTCCCTGAAGAAATTTTGAATGAAGGGATTCATAAGATGTTAGCTAATAATCAGTTTCCGTGCAATGGCTTTAGATGCACTATTGAGGGTCCATTTGAATAAGTTTTTTTAGAAGTGATTTTTTTAGAAGTAAAATTATTTTACTACTTTTTAACCGTTTAGATGCATAAATCTTAAAAGTGTATTTTTATAAAATTATCATAAAATACTAATTATATGTATTTTTTTTTTTACATGTAAGGGGCATTATTATCTAAAAATTCATATTTTGATTTTGTCAACTACTTTCCCTCTTTTTCATGCAAGGAGTTTGATGAGCTAGTCTTATCAATTTCTCAAGAAAAATAGAAAACTAACTTTTTAGATTTTTAATTTTTTTTATTAATTCTATGCAAAAAAGTTTTTTTTTTTTTTTTTGTTATATTTTACAAAAAGTGCTTTTTTTAACCAAAAAAGAGTCTATGTTATACAAAAAAAAAGCCCATCTAAATGCATCCTTAATCTTTGTTAAGGGCTTTCTAACACGTGGGTTATGTAAATCTCCTATACAATAGGATATCAAAATAAACACAAATAACTCACCATGAAAAAAAATTTAATTCCTATCATCTACAATATTTAAAAATTTTCCCATTAAGGATAATATTTCTATTTTAATTTTTTTTTTTTGGGGAAAACCAACTATTGTACACGGCCTGCAATTTGTTGGATTTCGAAGAAGAAAAGGTGAGTGCAAGTGGCACAGAGGAGGAAGAGCGTAGGATTGGACTTCCATTTTTGAAGGTCCAAAAAAGGTAGCTAGGTGGAAACAAGGAGGGTGAGCTGAAAAGGGCAGCGAGATCTTTTTCCATAATTCATTCTCCCAAGGAATTAAAGTGGGGCCATTTGCTTGTTTTCATAATATAAAATATGGTAAAATAATTTTATCTTATTTATATAATAATTTTATCCATTTAAAAAGAATAAAAATAATATTGTTTTAAAAATTTTTATCATATCTAATAAATTTTATCATACTTATTAAGTTTTAATAATTTTATTTGATTAAGAAAGAGAAGAGTAACTTCTAAATTTTTTTATTATAAGCATTTACAAAATTACTTTATATGTGTAAAAATATAATAAGATAAAATAAATTTATTTTATTCTATTTTACCAAACCAAATGATTAACATATTTGTAAAAACATTGTCAGCAGATGTCGCCCCTCTGCCCAATGCCCTATCTCCGTTGCATCACAATTTATCCCTTTGCAACTCCTCTCTCTCTCTCTCTCTCTCTCTCTCCTAATTAAATAGTATGACATAACGTTAGACAGCAATATTATTTATACAGGACCACATCCTCGAATGTACGATAAAGTCATGAATAAATTCTAATCCAAATGTTTGATGTTAGGATTTGAACCCATATGCAAACCCAAAATGAACCAATCTGAAATGCGTGCCTACTCAACCATACATAATTATTATTCGAAATAAGCAGGATTTTATAAGAATATTCAGTTGGGGATTTCTTATTACTTACTTTTTTGGGGGGATCTGGCTCTTCTTGGATTCTTTTTAATTGCCGGTTTAACCACACAGGTGAATGGTCCTTAGTCTTTGGGAGAGTGAGGCGGCATGAGCCATGTGCATCGGTGCTGGGCCTTATCCAAAATTGGAATCTGGAGAACTTGGGCAAGTGATAAGATGCCAATTTCGAAGCAAAGCAACAAAAGCTGGGAGAGGATATGGTGACCCCACCTTCGCTCTACCTACAACGAGTGCTCAGAAATTCACACTTGTTACTATGTCCAGCTTTTGCTGCTAAAAATGGCCTCTGCAACTGTCACTCGCACGGATCTTACCCAAACCCATGGTTATGATTTATGAAGCCCTGAATTTACCATCTCTTCTTCCATTCATCTCCTTCTCTGAGGGCCGAACCCATCAAACTCCATTTCCATCTTCATATATCTCCTTCTCCGTCTTCTCCTTCCCTCTCGAGAGAGTGCTTTGATTCTTCTGATTCATCCATGGTCTTGCATGTGGAGATGGAGCATATGGTGTAGCCAAGGATGACTTGCCGGCCGGTGACGTTTTTTCACGTGAATGTCTGCGATTGCTAGGTTAAAGTGGAAGTGTGTTTTAGGCATAAAGAACAGCAATGGTAGTGAAGGACCTACGGTTAATTCCGACGATTTATTTTTCTACTGAGACTGATCTTGATATGATTTGGGTTCCTTTCTCAAAATACGTCAGAGCTCAAAATGCATTTCAGAGAATGAATTCGTAAACGGCAAGTTGTTATTGGCTACATTTCTATCTCATATTCACATGTTAGATCCATGATGATTACGATATTCCAATAATGGCAATCACGGGTTCTCACAATTGCCCTGCTCAATCGGAGGTTAAATGGCCGGTTGCGACTTGCAACAGTAAGTTTCTGATCATTTCTTCCCCTCTTTTTTTGGGGGTGGGGAGGGGGGGAGGGGGGGGTGGGTTGGTTTTGGGGAGCAAAACCCAAAATCCTGCTTTAGTGTGTAGTTCCCATGGACTTCAACCTCAGGACCTCCTTTCCCCGAGGGAAGAATATGTGGGTATATATAGACTTGGATTTTACCATTGACCCATGTTTAAACTTAAGATTCGATCACTTTGACGTTTTCCGTTTAGGATAAATTTTCTGTTACACAATTCCTTAACCATTTGACTTTTAAACAATCCACCAATTAAGATGCCAAAGGGCGGGATATACTGACGGTCTACGCCTCGACCAGAAAAAGAAAGCACTGACGATCATGATGAGGCAGGCCGTCTTACTTGGTTGGGACCTATAGTATGCCCCGGTTGTTCATCCACCTGGGAAGGCTAGGATCAAGTCTCTACCTTCCCCCCAACCCAGTGGAATTGGATGTATCACTGTTCAAAAACAAGTAAAAGACCAGAGATAGAATTCTATGAACCAGTTATGCAACCCATAAGATAGTTCTATGAATTGTTACAGATGAGGAAGTCTCCGAGAACTTATGTTGACTCATTTGCATTTTACACCCTTAAATTCTAAATTTTTATACTTTACACCCTAACAAAATAAAGAATTAAAAAGTGATAAGGTGCAAATTGTAAAAATTTAGAATTTAAGAGTGCATTGTACAAATCACCCAATTATATTCTAAGCCATGAGTGATTTTAACTAATGAGCTACGAATTGATGGGGTATGATTTAGCATAAGTTGCTATAATTCTCTGACTCTCTGCATAACTTTGCAAAGCATTCACTTGTTCGAATATTACTCCTTTTTACAAGCTTGAGCAATGTTATAATGAAGAATAATTGCGTTTTTTATTTTATTATTTTGCTTTTTTTTTGCACAAAAAATGAGAATTATGTTCTTTTTCTATCTATTAAATTAAAAAAGACAAAATAAATGAACCTCAACAGATGAGAGTGGGAAATTCTTCCTAAATAAATCTATTTTTATTAAAAATAACAAAAACTCATATTTTAAAATAAAATTCTAACACTAGTAGTTGTGTGTATTCTTTGTGGTATTTTAGAACCAGCTGATGGCGAAGGACGGTTACACTGCGTATCAGTAATGGGGTTGCGTTGATGGTGGTGATAGATAATGGCGAAGATCCAGGAAAAGATGGCTGCTGCCATTTTTATAAATTGTCAGAAAGGGCACCAAGTGTAACAATAAGCAAATGGAGGGATCAATTGTATAATTTCTCGTAGTTTAGGAGAATTGAAATTAAAAGAAAAGAAACGAACCTATTTCAAAAGAGATGATTTGAAGGGTCTAGGTAGGCTGTCAATTGAACGAATTTTAATTCAAATTTGATTCGAATTCGATTCGATTATTTAGAATTTTTAACCGATAAAAAATTCGATCAACATAATCTCATTAAAAAATATGTAATTCAAAATAAAATTGAGCGAATATGAATCTCACATGATCTGATCCGTTAAAAATTCGAATCCGATTATATAATATTATATATATATATAACATATCATGTATCACTACAAAAAAATGCAAAAAACAGTAGTTGAAAATGTAAAAAGCGGCAGTTTATAACTGCCACTTTTACCAAGTACGGCGGTTAAAGCAACTGTCGCAATGCCAGCCGCCATTCGGTAAAAAACGGCGGTTTAAAGTTAAACACCGTAGAAAACGCCGTAATTGTCATGGTTAAAACAGTGGTTGCATTACAGCGGTTTAAACCGCCGTAAAACTACACCCGTAAAAAGAGGATTTGCGACAGTTATTGCAGCGGTTGGTAACTGCCTCAATTTCCATGAATATTGCAGCGGTCGCCAACCGCCACAATTTTCATGAAACTTGCGGCGGTTGAAAACCGCCGCAATTTGCGCAAATTCTAAAAAAAAAAACGTTTGCCAGAATGCTGTGAATTAAGGCGGTTTTGTGAACCTGTTCCTGTTATCACACAATTTATACATCTAGCAATTTATGCAAGTCAATTCTCACATATAACATTCAAAATTGCCCACAAATCAAATTGATCATTAATTCAACATAATATTAAATAACAACCATCCAAGTATATTCTAATCCAAACATATTCAATGTCACACTTAAAATTACATTATAATAAGAAAATGTCTAAATATATTTAACATGATTGCAAAACTATGAATGCGGCCCATCTGATTGGCCGAACGAGTGTTACTACCATCTGACGATCTTGGAGCATTAACCTGTTCTACAACCCCACTTCCATTATCTGTCAGTGCTTGTTAATAATATAAACAATACAAACTAACATTAAAATTAAAAATGCCGAGATGAAATGATATATAATTAAAAAATAACTCATTTTGTAAGAAGGGGATACAAATTTTAACACATAAAAATATAACTCATTTTACATGGCCAACATTATCAGCTCACAAGAAAACATCAGAACAACTCCCAGCATCAACTTCACCTAACCATGACTTGTCGGCAACGACATCTCTCTCTTGCTTTCTCGTTTTTGTTTTTTATTCTTTAGCGTATTGGTTCTGAGTCTTCTCTATCTCACTTTTCTAAAGTTCCCATCATTTTCTTAGCAATAGTGGCCTTAACCTAACATTTGAACAAAAGTCAAAACTCAACAACAAAATGGTCTTTTTGTTTTTTAATTAATTATAACTTCTAATTATTTCCTAATCCAAAAACCATAGTTTCAACAACTTTCTTTTCTTCTCACCTTGATCTTTGTATGATTCTGTGATTAATGATTATTGAATTGTTCTTCTCTCTACAATTTTCTTGTTTTATATTAACTATTCAAACTACCTTAACCGACAATGCTTCCGTGTTTTAATTATTTTTGTTAATTTGTTCACATCTTAATTATACTAGTGCAATAGAAGTAATGCAGAAACAGGGTAAGACAAATGATCTAGCATTAAACAAATCCATTTAAGGTATTGAATTATGGTTGGGAGATTCAGTCCTAGCACGAAAATAATATATTTTGTGCCATAGTATTGGGGCAAGGTGAAATTTGCACCAAAATGCAAGGGGCAAGGTGAAATTTGCACCAAAATGCAAGGGTATTGAATGTATATATCTTTTTATTTTAACTTTCCCATCTTTTTATTCAATTTGAAGGTGACCTGTGAGATAAAAGACATCATTACAATTTGACTCAAAAGTGTAGAGTTTTGAATCTCACAATTAGAAATTTGGGGGGCAAAGTGAAACTAACCCCAAAGTGCAAGGGTGCTAAGTATAATTAACCAAAAAAATATAATTACAGCAATCTTAGATGGAGCAAGAGGAAGAAAATATCAAAACCATATTAGGAACTATCAGTCTGAACCATTTACCTCTTCTGTACACACGCAAGGAAATCAAGTACAAGCACTCGCAAATTTCTATTTTTCTTTTTCTTCTTTTTTGCAATTTGCTCATGTTTCATGAATAATCATTTGCACCCCTGTTGGTATATTTTCCTTTCTTATGTTTCTTCTACATCATATATTTCTAGCTTGCACAAAATATATGAATTTCCTTCATATTTGTCATGATATTTGAGCATCTTTGGTTACAGTCTCAGGAGTTATCATAGATACAACATTAAAATCTACCTAAACATCATCCATTAAGTGACAAATGTATCCTACATAGATAGAGAATAGTGCAGAATGTAACCAGAAAAGGGGGGGGGGGATAAGAAACAATGGCTCAAAAGTCACAATGGCTCAAAAGTAAAAAAAAACTAAATGAAAAACTTCATGTCCTTCATTCTAATTGACAAACAAAATTATATATATAGAAAACAAAATTATTATTTTGATTATTATTGGACTAGCACCCATGTCAACTAAGTTCTAAGAGAAGAATCTGGTAGAATAATTTTATTCCTACATCACATGGTTTATATGAACATTAATTTAGATAGCAACACTCACCATGATTGAAAGGAACTATCACAGTTGCAGAATATGATTTTTTCTAATATATTCAAAGCAAAAACTATCTTAATTTTGAATTTGTGCTTCTTATGGGTTTAAAATGCAAATATTGGAGTGCAATTATGTGATGCAATCTGTATAATTGATTAAACAAGGCGCATGGTAGGAGATCATTCAACTAAAATATGTGCATATACCTCTTGTGTACAAGGAAATATCTCAACTAACTCCTTAGGAATTCTTCCACCTTCCTTATTGCGAATGTAAGCGCATAATGCCTGTATTGTGTGGTCAACCTTTTGTTGCCAATCTTCAGATACATTAGCACTGGTTGAACCTAAGCTCGTACCACCCATTCGTGTGGTGGTATGTCTGAATACAAATGAAGGCACCACTCTCAAGCCTAAGCCTCGAACACGACCAGGGTGCTCTGGTCCGAGTACCACACTAACAGCATCATGTAGAGAGATTTTTGAGAAGGTCGACGTACTTTGACTCATATGTTCCTGAATTTTTTCCTACATATTTTAAAAAAAATAGTAAGCATAACCTACCATTTGATGGCATATAAAGAATAGCAAATTTAAACAATCATTGTCATATTTACCCCAATCTCCCTAGTATCGTCATTCACATAACTCCCATACTCTCTTATGGGTCACATCCCACATTACTTCTCGAGTAACGTTCCTCCCAGTCACGGACTTCTGAAATTTTAACCATAAATTGTAGTTAGTAATTAAAGATGTGGCATTCCTTTTGAAAATAATGGACCCATGGACGATAAAGTATTAAAATTGCCATTTCGTGGCGTTTCCTGGCCAAACTCTTAGCACCAAAAGTATGAGGAATGCGTTGTTTTTTCCGGATTTCTTGATTTCTCTTTACAAATGTCCTACAAGTGAAACACACGCCACACGCCACAGACAATGTTATAGTAAAATTTATTCGAATTGCTTATTAAATATATTTGACATTACAATACTAAATTCAGTACTTGTGTTTCAGGTTTTAAACCTATAGTCAACAAAATTGGCCCACTGGTCTAAGGTAATGCTTTCAAGAATATTATTGATGATCTCCATTCTACTCAAGGTCGAGTCATAAAACTCATTCTATAACTTGAGCCTAAATTCTCTCCACTTTTTACTAATTGATTGCTTAATATATCACTTTGCAATGTTTTCCTCTACAGTAAAAAAAAAAAAGTCGAGTCTTCAAACAAAAAAGAAATTAGTTTTCCATACAATCATGCATTCAAAGTAATTGTCAAATGGACTATTTATGAACGTTATACCTTCAAAGCATGGTCAAAACAATTGTCCATGAAAACCGGTGGCATGACTGACCAAGGGGAGAAGGAAATGGGAAATGCAATAGTATCTGTTGCCATTTGCCCACAAACTTCTGCAAGCAACCCAACTGCCTCTCCAATGGGTGACAAATATTCGTCACAGTGAACTACTACACGTATTTGAGGGGACAGATTGAATACATCCTTCACCTTGAATTTGCATTCCTTAGTCAGTCCTTCTTTATCTTTAACCAAAAAGAAGTCATTAATCATTGAAATAATGAATATAACATAAATTGATTTGTACTCTTTTGTATATACCTATCACATCTACCAACCAATAGCGGTTGGATTCACGGCCAACTTTGTGTCTGAAAGGGGCATTGGTAGAAAGGTCCTGGGTAGATGGGGCCTGGGTAGATGGGGTCTAGCTAGATGGGGCTTGGGTAGATGGGGCCTGGCTAGAAGAGCCCTGGCTAAGAGGAGAAATGGGTCCTGGGGAACAAGTTTGTGGCAGTGCAATAGGGTCCATTTGAGGGTGAGGAGGTGTATCCAAGGGAGGTATAATCGGTGAAGATCTCTCACCTTTTGATTTGAGTGTGTTCTTAATCCATTTGTGCTTTGGCAAGGTTGAAATAATCTGTAGTTGGATATACACTCATATGAAATTAGTAATCGCAATAATTGTGGTAAATATTACAATAAGATGTTTATAAGGTTAGCATAAAATTCGTCAATTACAAGAACAAGACTATCCCATATTCTGAAGTTCTTCTCCCACGTTTTGGATTCCTCATTTTTGTTCAAGTATTGAGTTCCTTATTATTATATTGCTGTCAAAGTAACTTATTAATGGCATATTTTTTATTATTACATGAATGTGCGCAATTTTATAAGCTACTATTAAGATTTGGCTTGCATGAATGTATAGTTGGTTAGAGTGCTTACATATGTTGTATAGTCCACCACCAATAAATAAAGCAAAAAATTCAACATTCTGATTCTAATCAATGCACACTCGCCACTTTTAAATAGATATAGCCATTATTAAAGCACAGATGTCTTTGAAATCTTTGAATACCCAAGTCCCTCTCATGCACCTCCCCTTCAGCACACAGGTAACCTAAATGCATATGAAAGTAAATCCCCATAAAACAAGCATCAACAGACTAGATTTTCAATTTATATAACCACCACATAGCTATGAAAAGAACCACCCTTGAACACCAAAAGCAATTAGGGAATCATCCATAAATAAAAGAATACAAAAAAGATGATAATTTATTATAGCATCCTATACATATATTGCAATAGGCCATTGACTTCTTTCCTAGTCATTTTTAAGTTCAAATTCATTTCTAGCTAACAATCGTGGCTCATGTCAAGATATACAAAATGCACAATGGATTAATATATTGAAGATAGTCTTAAAGAGAGATGTCTTACTCTTAAATGCATATTGTCATATCCTAAGCTCAATAGGTCAAAAGATCCAAAACTAGGACATGTACATCAATTGATAAAGCGTAGGCCTTAGATGGAGAACAAAGGCAAGAGAGGAAGTAGACATTTCATCAAATGTCCTGTTTTGCTTTGTCACTCTCAAAAGGGATCTAAGTAAAATTAAAAATAAGTAGACATCTAACTTCTGACTTTTTTTCAGCTTTTTTATTTTGAAAACAAAACACACAAACCCATTAACTTAAATATGTTGTATCAACATTTAATACATTCTGCAATATTGTTGTCTCCCCATGCCTTCCTAAGTTATACCTGTGTTATAGTAACTAGAGTTGCCTCCAGCAAATACATGCTACCATAGCAGAAAAGGAACATCAATCAAATGCAGAGAGAAAAGTGAGCCACATTAACAAGTGAAATATTATGATTAGGTGGTAATCTTTTGTTTAACGACATAGACATCCATTTGGCTTATATCTTAGAAGTCTAAAAATGTGCAAGTCTTGATTAGGGGGGTGGGCTTCCAGAATTACAAAGGCATAATTTATCTTAGATTGGAAAGCCATAATTTATACCCTAAAAAAAATTATATATAAAAACAAGAAAAATTTATTTACAGGAAGTTAATTTAATAATATTTTTGTTCAATTTTCCTTAGGCTTCACCACTTTTGTACTAGATTTCGTACGTAAGGCTTTCACCTTTTGGTCAACATTCTGTTCTTTCTTACCACCAAATATTGAGTTAGGACAACTTTAAGGCATTTTTTCTTTATGCAAAAATTTCATCAAATAACTAGAAATGAGTGGCAATGCATATGTAATTTTTGCTGTATAAACATTTAATACATTCTGCAGTATTATAATACAATACAGTATCATTGGTCAGCATGTACCTGAAACAAAGTAGGAATTAATAAAAGATAATCTCGTAGACATGCATATGTGAGGGAGAACAAAAGTGTCGTAGATGGCTTGCTAATTGGCCAATATTGCAGTAATGGGATGTAGGGACTAGATGTAGCTCAATAACTATCTTTTGAACATTATTTGGTCAATGAAAAACACATCCACCAATTTAACATATATATTTTTTCTTTTCCATATCTAATAACATAACATTATTATATGAATGTGTTTTCACATTTGAACAAGCAAAATACAACAAGGGTTTTTTCTATTATGCATTACAACATAAAGTACTTCTACATGGAACTTTGTGATTTTACTCTTGGTCACTTTGAGTAGGTGCCATAAACTTTTATTTGTTGACTATTCCAACATATGTGCATCTTCCCCAACCTGTGTTTCAGCGTTACACTCACCTATCAATTCAGCATTTGCATCCTCCCTTAACAATGGAATATCATTAACATTTTCAAAAAATTGATCCAAGTCTTGCTCTGGACATGGCTCACTCTCACTAGCCTCAATATCCTCTGCCATATCATACAAGTCCCGGGACTTCATATGAACAACAGTATGCCAACCTTTATTTACCGTATCATCAACATAATACACCATTTGAACTTGTGCAGCTAAGATGTATCGATCATGCTCTTCACGATCACCAGTGTGTATTAGTTGTGAAAAATTAACAGAAGTAAAACCCCATGCATTCTTTCTAAATCCCTTTCCCCTAGTGGTGTTAGCTCATTTACATTTGAATAGTGTAACCCTAAACTGACCAAAGTAATTAAGCTCAATGATATCTTCTAATATTCCATAATATAACAAATCAGCTTGCTGTAAGTTTCCATCAACACCACTTGCAACACAAAGTGTGGAAGAAATTAAAAAAACTCCATTATTTTGGGTTTTTAACCCTTGTTCTCGACTGATTGTTCGAAATTTAAACCCATTAATATTATATCCAGAAAATCTTCTAGCATGATGTGTCGGACCTTTTGCTAGAAACTTCAAATCCTCCAACACAGTATCTGAAATGTCTGGGTTCATGATCTAAATAAATAGTGTAAACCATTCTTTGTTAAATAGCTTAAATTATGAAGTGTCCAATTAACAAAGTATAATAGAAAAGGAATTCTATAACTTTTACAAATACCTTCCAAGGAAACCAATCAATGAAATCTCTATTAACCAATTTCTCAATCTCTGTATTTGAAGGCCGTCGACCTTTAGTTCGTCTTCGTATAAAATCTTTAAATTCACTACATAAAATCTAGGCATTAGTATTATTTGCATTTAAAGTGGTTCTTTTACTTTGATAATAAGAGTTATCTATAGTTTGTGTTGGTACTAACTCAATTAATGGTTATACTCCTGTACAATTTAGCAAGATATAGCGATGTGCTTGAATTCTTTCCATGTTTGATAGTTCAAAGGTCGAGGAAGCTCCAACTGCTCTACCCATTGATGGGAAAATGCTGGAGGGAGCAGGACAATCATTCTAACCAGGGTAATCATCAACATGCCTCGGCCTATTAATTCGTGTCTCAACCCTTTCTATATATTGCGAACAAAAGGTAAGAACCTCTTCGGCTAAGTAGCCTTCAGCTATGCAACCTTTAAGCTCAACCTTATTTCGTACATAAGATTTCAGATGTCCCAAATACCTAATAAAATATCACGAGTTAGCACACTTAAAGATTTTTGCCATGTGAGCTTGAACATTAAATAAAGCAAGATGAAAATTACCGCTCAATAGGATACATCCATCGATAATGTACTGGCCCTCCAAGTTTGGCCTTACCAACTAGATGACAAATCAAATGAACCATGATTATAAAAAATGATGGTGGTAATAACATCTCTAAGTGACAAAGTGTAAGCACGATTCGAGATTGGAGCCTATCAAGATCTAAGAGATTTAAGTTTTTGCCACATAGTTTTCTAAAGAATGAACATAACTCTACTAAAATTGTTGTCACTATGTCTGGTAAAACTTTACGCATGGCAAGTGGTAATAAGTGCTCCATAAGAATGTGACAATCATGACTTTTCAATCCAAATAACTTCCGACGATTCAAGTCAATACACCTTGAAATGTTGCTGGAGTACCCATCTGGAACTAAGAGATTTTTCAAAGTTCGCAAAAATACATCTTTGTTTACATTTGACATTGTAAACAAAGATGGACCATATCTTCCATTTTCATCCGGCCAAAGAGCCTCCCTTACACCCATTTCTTTAAGATCTTTTCGAGCTTGGAGATTATCTTTTGATTTCCCAGTCTTATTAAGCAACGTGTACACCACATTGTCACATACATTCTTTTCAATGTGCATAGCATCTAAATTGTGACGCAACAAATTAGACTCCCAATAAGGAAGATCGAAAAAGATGCTTTTCTTCCTCCACTGTTCAGATCTATTATGAACAATTGTTTTCCCTCGTGGTCTTTTGCATTTTTCAAATATAACATTAATGCCTTCAAGTTGTTTCAATATATCTAACCCTTTTAATGTTATTGGTGGATCCTTTTCCTCAATTCTCCCATCAAAACAAACTCGATTCAATCTAAATTTGTGGCCCCTTTCTAGAAAATGATGATGACTCATAAAATACCATTTTTTATCATGCTTCAATCTACATGAGCTTGTATCAAAATTACACGTCAGACAAGCAAGATTAGTGTGTGTGTTCCACCCAGACAAAGTACCAAGCCCAGGAAAGTCACTAATTGTCCATATTAGAGCTGCTCACATTCTGAACATTTCATTGTTTGAGGAGTCCAATGTATGCGCTTTCTCATACCAAAATTCTCGTAACTCTAAAATAAGAGGTTGCAAGTACACGTCTATGTTGTTCCCTAGCATTTGTTTTCCAGGAATGATCATGCTCAAAATGAATGAAGTTTGCTTCATGCACTCCCAATGAGGGTGGTTGTACGGAATTAGGACAACTGGCCAAATGCTATAATTTGTACTCATGGCTCCATAAGGATTGAACCCATCAGTAGCTAAGCCAAGCCATACATTTCGTGGATCCGCAACAAATTCAGGATGCATTAAGTTGAATGTTTTCCATGCCACAGAATCCCTAGGATGCCTCATCCATCCATCTCATAGATTTTGCAGTTTTAGAACACATGAACAATCTTTGCAACCTTGGCTTTAATGGAAAGTATCACAAAATCTCGGCAGGTTGCTTCTTCTTATTCTCCTTCCACCTAGATGCATTGCATGTTTTACATTCTTGCAGGTTTTCATTACCTTCACCCAAATATAACATACAATCATTTGGACATGCATGTATCTTGGTATAGTTGAGATCGAGTTTGTTGATGATTTTCTTGGCCTTGTAAAATGAAACAAGGATCTTGGCATTTTAAAGGCATCTCTTAACAATTCTAGCACCATGGTCATTGCTTTATCACTCATTCTACACAAGCACTTAATGTGATACAACTTTACTAGAAAAGACAATTTTGAATACTTACTACACCCTTCATACAATTCCTGATTTAAATCATTGAACTCTATATCATCATCATTGTACACCTCATTGTGTCCTTCATTCATAGTTTCTTCTCTTTGTGGAGGCTCGTTGGCTACACCAGATTCATTAAAATTGTTCTAGCAAACCCAAATGCCTCATGGATCATGGTTTCCATAACATTTTGGGGATGCAAATTCTCTCCTATGACACGTGGGCTATAAATATTCTCGGAATTAGGTACATTGGATTCTTGTTCACCATGCCAATACCAAACTTTGTAATTTTCTAGGAAAGGCTAGATTATCAAATGCTCTCTAACTACATCTCTTGTTTTCCACTTCTTTAAAACCACACTTAGGACATGGACACTTTATTACATAACCATCAACAGACCGATGCTGAAAGGCAAAATCTAGGAATTTTCCTAAACCATCTGCATATTCAGGTGTGTTTCGCGGCTTACTTTTCCAAGATTTATCAATCAGCATGGCCACAAAAATAAGTTGAAAGTGTAAGTCAAATATTCAGATGTTGGAATCAGTATATGAAGAGTGGATAATATGGAGATGGAGAATATTAATGTCATTAAGGAAAGAGGTAGACCTAATATAACATTTGAGAAATAATGCAAGTGGTATAAACACTCTCATGCAATAAAAAGGAGGTCATTAGGAGGGCTTCATTCTATAATGAGGATGAGGAGCATGATTTTCCTAAGTGTAAGAGTCGATCAACACATTATGCCTATAACTATTATGGTTTTCTATAGATGTATACTTTGACACACAATCTATATATAATTTTTAAATCTTATAAAGTACAAAACTGAATTCAGTTTAGTCAGCTTGCCATTTTCAAGTAAGTTCTATCCACATTTACTTGAATAAAAACCACTGTCAACCATATGGCCTGCTTCAGTTTATTGCTCTTTTCTCAAGCCTATTTCACTTGGGGGGTTTGCTAAGATTTTTGATTGAATATTTCAACTCAATTTGGTTTAGTTTATTCTAGGGACTGAATGGGGCTTTAATTTCAGTGCATTCTAGATAATTTCAAAGCATTCTAAATATTTCAACTAGGGACTGAATGGGTCTTTAATTATTAATTTCAAACATGTTTTCACTTAATCATTTGAATGACAATCCAGTAATGATGAGTTTTCATAATCATAAACTTGCAATCTTAAAGTACTTTTCAACCATTTCAAGAAGTTCTAAGTAGATAAATAAGATCAAATAATAAAACATTACAACCATATATTCATTCTTCTAGAAGATTGAAATATAACATTACAACCGTATATTCATTCTTCTAGAAGATTGAAATATAAAAGTCAAAAGAACGCATATAGAATACAAAAAAAATAAACAGAGTTCCAGGTCATCTCAGTTAAAGATAACAGAAGCTCAAAATCAAAATGAAAGAGATAGTAAGCCCTTCTCAATTGTACTTGATATGAATATAGCTAGGCAAGTCAGTTTTTATGTTTAGTCTACTAAACAGAAACACTTCAAACTTGTGGTTGAGTTGTGTTTGTTTAGTTGGCAAACTAGTTTGAATGATCTCATAAAGATATAACAAGCTGAAGTTATGCATGTAGAATAAAAAATTCAATTAATTTGTTTTCTGTGTTTTGTGGTAATTATATTAGTGTATGATGATTTAGTCCTATATTGGATCACTTTATTGCTCTGAATCTTTGCATGATCTGTCCATGTCATCCTAGCACGAAGTTGTGATTGAGCATTTTTTCACTTCATTGTAGGTAAATGTTGTTCTTAGTGCAAAATCATTAAACAAGTGGAAAGGTTAGGCTACTAAGTAAATGCTCAATCACTAAGATGTGAACAACCATGGCAAATAATATTGAAGTGGCTGTTTAAACTAAAGGATGCATTCTCCTACTCCAAATATGGAAATAAATCACTTTAACCTTTGATTTGGAGACTTATTTGCAACTATAACCTTTCAAATAAAGTGAATAAATTATTAAGCATTCCTTACTAACTCTATCATTTGCCATCCATTCTCTACCCCTATTATTTTTCCTAACTAATAACTAAAAGGGAAAATGAAAAAATAAATAAATTCTAGAAGGAAAAATACTCTGCAACATAAAGAGATGCTCTAGTTAGCTAACACACAAATGTTATAGCACCCATTTTGTTTTAAGGGAGGGGCTACTTTTGTGGAGCTTTACATGGATAGAGGTGCAACAGAAAAAGAAATAGAAAATGACTAGCTTGAATTATAAAGGAAATTGCATGCATTGATTATGCTTACAATAATAAAGAAAATAAACAGAAAGTATGATCACATGTTAAATAAGATCATGCTACTAGTAGATTATAATAATACTATAACTAAATAATTTTTGTAAGAATAGCCAATAGGATGCAGATGGACTTGCCTCAAAGGCCTGAATCTTGAAATGTGTTTTTTGCTTTTTCTTTTTTTTTTTACAAAAAAGTTTTTAAAAATAAACATAGAAAGCTAAAATAGGAGTTTTGTTTTGCTCCATTTCAACTAAATTCTTTTCATGGTCTATGGGATAATTTTTCTATTTTTTAAGTGTACTTGTTTTTTCCATTTATAGACTCACAAAGGCCACTTCAACTCTTGCTACACCAATGGTTGCATTGTACACAATTAAACTAAGGGCAAGCAATGCAATTTTAGACCACAGAATGAAACATAATCATCTTCTCAATTGAATGACAAATTGCATCCTTGTTGCAGTAATTTAGTAACCCTAAATCCTTTGGAGCAAGTATTTTATATCATTAGTAGTCACAGGGATAGAAAAAGAGCTATTTAACCCTAAACATGGCCAAATTAAACCCAAGATATGTTCCAAGTGAAATTCCAAAAGTGTCTTGCAAATTTCTTCATTCCATGTTCGGCATCACTGAGTTTAGGAACATTACAATTAAGAATCATTTAAGAAAACTAAGAAGATAACAAATGCGAGCAAGGTGCCAAACTTCAAATAGGTTTTGTAGCTCATGGCTTTGAAGCTCAAGAAACATTGTTAGTGCAGGATCCAACATGCTTATAGTGAGTATGAAACCTTCATAATAGGTGATACATAAGCATATAAGCTTAAAAAATAGAAAGTAGGAATCAGATCCTAGAAACTTATGTCCTCCTCTCTCTTCCTTTTTGTTTATATCAAGCCAAAGTGCTTCTATTCCATGTCGCCATCCAAGGAATTCTTAGGTACAACTACAAATCTCCAATAATCCTAGTAAAAATCACATCACCTTATCTTCATCTTCTCTAGCTTCTTTAGCAATACACGTGCTTATCCAAAGGTGAGATAAGGATGCATAGGTGATTCAATAATAGAGACAAGCGTCACTCTCAGAGTATGGAGCCTACAACTTTTGGCTCTTCATGTATTACCATGTTGAATGGTATGACCTATCAGGTTCCAATTTCTAAGATGTAAACATGGCTTAGATGTTTCCAAAAATGGGCCAAGAGCAGCAAACTAGCCAGTGTTCTATAAATATTAGAGGTTTTGCATGCAGCACCTCTTGCAAATAAGTTATACACTGCAAGTATGCCAAATTTAGGCATGATTGTTTAGAATAGATATTGTAAATAAATTAAACAACCAAACTACATACTTCATTCATCATTGACACAAAACAAAAACCATGTACTTCTAAATGAGGCTACATTAAATTGATCTTTCATGTTATATTTTAAAAGACTATGTTAAGTAATAAGTAATTTACCCCTTTCTCAAGAAGCTCAAGCTTGTAGATGAGAATCGAGAGAGTGGTAAATAGTTTAACATGCTATCAGTCTATCAGAGCAGGCAAAAGATCCTATATTTGGGTCTATCCCACCTACCACTTTAAAGTTCCAATGTGTTAGCCTGGCTATGGGTAAAATCTCCAACCACACATAAAAGGCACGTTAGGTAACAAGTAATTAAGTTACCATTTTACTTTAAGCTCAAGCTTGTAGATGGCATGCTGGTAAATAGGGTAACAAGATACTATGTTATTTGGCACATCTTCCAAATTGGTGTGCCTTTTGTATTAATTAGTCATTTATTTTATATCTCAAAATAAACATACTGGAATATTCAACATTCAAGCACTCATGGCCAATAAAAAGTTAGTGATATGATCCAGACCATATGCTTGACAACCAAGAATCCATTGTGGAAAACACCAAGGCAAAATGAGGAAAAAGAATTCAGCATTAGGGCAACCCTCTATGTCGTCTAATGATGAAGCACCAATTGCTCACTACTTATTATGCCATGTTTGCATCTTCTTTCCTCCTTCCCCATTCTTTGAATTCTTTTTCTCCTCCTATGAATTTTCTTCACCTTTGCATTTGCATTTTAGTTTTCCTTTGCCCTCTTAAACCCACACCCACTTTGTATTAAGTTGACATGGATACTTGCCCCAAAGTACCAAGCTGAAGCAAACAAAAGGTTTCATACACCATGCTACATATCACAAACTGTAAAAATTCTTTGTCCACCCATGTTCAAACGTATCTCTGATACCAACTTTGACAATTGTCCACATCTTAAGGCTCCCAGCTTATCATTTCAAATCTTTAGTCCTTGAGACATAAACTAGCTTACTCCATAATTTAAAACACTCTCAAACATTTTTACATAAAACCATTATTTAATTACATCATAATTATCATTTTACTTAATCACAATACATTCAGTACAAAAAAATTGACAAAACAGTCTCCCAATTTACATTGTCTCCACCAAAGTTCTACCACAAAAATCTAAGCGGTCTTGAACAGCTTGTCAGAAGCCATCCTTGTGTATGTTCATTCCACATCATCTCACATCTACTAAGAAGCATGGACAAAAACATAGTGTCCAACACGAAGCAGATACAGACACACCAATACAGAAATTTTGAAATAGTTAGGACGCAGACATAGCAAGGACACAGCTAAAAGATCTAAATTTTGTAATATTTATATTCATTATATTTATAAATATTTATATTCATTATATTTACAAGTAGAAAATTTTAAAATGATAAAAAATGACATAAATACTCAAGAATCAAACTGATCCATTCATACTTAAATACTACTCAACATAAAACAAAGACCACTACAAATTTGTAGAATTGTGCCATTTTTATCCTTCAAAGAAAGCCTAGTAGTTGTTGATGTGAGGAATTTGCATATTTATACAACAGAGGTGAGCTTTTCAGTTTTGTTTTCATTCTTTGAAGTTCTATGGATGCTACTTTCATTATGAATGTCATAATTGTAACTAGGTAACACTATTGTAGATTGAATTGATAATCTTGGGTACAAAACAGTTCATGCTCGTTTAATTAGAAACTAGCTATTCAATTTGGAACATATATTAAATGAGATGCTTCTATGAATTTTCATATTACATATCCATATGCATATGTTTGAATACAAGTTACTGACCAAAGTTACATGTCCATATATTTAATTCATTTATTCATTTAGGGAAGGAAGCACTTAATGCCTATGTTAGGGAACAAAACTTGGAAGTCATGCCATCTCTTTCTATTGATCACACACTCATAAAAAGATGAAACATGCTTATGTGATCATAAGATTCATAGCATTGCTGTTTTTAGTTCTCTATATATATGCCAATTATACCTCTTGATAGTTTGAAGGGTCTAAAACATAGGCTTGCTGTGGGTAATGCATCTGCACAACTCCACATTTTATTATTTTAATCATATGTAATCTTGCACATTCTGAATGAAGAGAAGAGTATACAATGTTATCTTCTATAATTCCATTTTTGGCATATATGTTCAATTCATTCCTTTGGGAAATACTTATTAAAATGATCAAAAGTCAAACACCAAGCAATCAGTTTACCATATTTACCCATATTCAGATTTTCCAACTATATACGCCTACTGCAATTATGCTCTTCATTTTCCTTTCTTTCTCTCTACTTCTTCTTTGATGCATAGGGTTAAGTACTTGAAATTCAATTATTTAACTCTCATCTTACTTTGGATCTTTTGTCCATCTCTGCCAATAGGATTAGTCAAGTAGTTACAGCCTTGTTAAGGAGGTTAGGACAAGCTTACCATGGGAATGAATCATGTCAGAAAATCCATATAAACAGTGTTGTAGTGAAAAGGAGGTTCTAGCCCAAACTAGCTTCTCCTTTCAGTGGAAAACCAACAGAGTTGATCCCATGCTTGTCATAGTTGGGCAAAAGAATCAGTTATCAGTCCATAGGATTATAATAGACAACCAAAAGTGTTATATTGTAGTGGTGCTATTTTTTAAAAAACTTTGGCTCAAGTTCTTTTGTTCTCTTGCATAAATTCATTAGTTTGACATATTTAGGAGACATGAAAATTGTAATTCGTGAATGGTTCCTTGGTTTGAAAACTGAGGTTTTGATGCATATATTATAAGGGGATTCATATTGAGTATGTGAATAGGGAATTAGCAAGCAAGTGAGAGAAAAAGGAAGGGAGAGTAAGACAAACCTTTCCTGGCTAGCGGTGTCCCAGATTTGGGCCTTGATGACCTTGGTGGTGGTGCTGAGATCTTTACTCTGGCTAGGCCTTCTCCTCCACAGAATTTGTCAACTTGGCCAAATTTCTACAGGCCTGAAATTACAAATATTCGGAGAGAGTCCACTCAATCTTTTGAATTAGATCTAACAGCAAATAAAAACACATCAGACAACTTAAGAAAGGATTAGAAGCATTCTTGAAATTATTGGGTATTGTCTGAGTGATAATGATGCTTCCAAAGTGAAATCATGAGAGTCACAAAGAAGCATTATCCAAAGGTATCCCACTGATAGCAGAATTTGGGGCCAAACAAAATGCTCAATTATATTGTAGTTTTGGTTAAAGTCAACAGGTCATTCTCACCTAATATCACTCTGGGTGTAGCCTTGTTCTTTGTAACTCCTATAAGCCTTCCAAGGAAGTGCTTCAGAAGCAACTGTACTTCAAAAAAAAAAAAAAAAATGCACATGATGTTGCAAAAATTATCTTAAAAGATTAAAAATGCGGTAGAAGTCTGCAAGGGTGGAAGAAAAGTGTTTCTTTAAGTGAATCTGGACAGACAGACAGACACCCAGAGAAAGAGGCTAAGAGGCATACATACTTGAAAGATATAAGGAGAGCATCAAACTAGTGATATATATCACTGTCTTCTTTGTTAATTAAATTTCGTTTGATTTAATTAGATTGTCTCACGAAAGCATGAAAAATATGAGAACTTCAAAGAGAAATTAAGGAAAAACAATTTCGCTTGCATAATGCATATGGTGGTAGACCATTCGCTGACTAGATATATAGCATAGGGTTTTTCTGTAACTTGCTATATGATTCATAACTCACATATACACATTACAAACTTTGGAGAAAAAGTCGGCATTTCTCTTAACCCATGGATTTAAATTAAATCAAAGCATTTAGAATCATACATCACATCAGGGACAAACTTAGATGATAAAGACTGGACATATTTGGTGCCGTTAGGATTGGATATATATCACACAAGTATTATAAGGACAGCACAAGGAAGAAATTGGCATTTATTGAGCTTTTCAATGTGATTGGTGGATTAGTTGCACTCAGAGGCTAGTAGCAAGCAGTCCTAGCCTTTTTCTTTTAGTTTTTCCCAGGTGGGGCACCCAAAAATATTTTCCATTGACCTCATTAGTGATTGTTGCCTCACGAGTATCTGTTCATTGCTTTGTAATCTTAGGGGCCAAAGAACCCTGGTGCTGTTTCCATATGTCAAAAGTGAATTGTTTTTGTTTATCATGAGAAACAATATTACCAATCAAAGGGGGAAGAAAAGAATATGAACGATGTCATCTATGGAGGAACAAAATGCCTTCTTTTCACAAAAGAATCAAGAAATTAATAATCCTCAACTACTTAGTGACCTCTTAAACTTGAAGGGAATCCCCTTAGAATTTAGTAGTAAAAGAAATTGTTAATTATTTCTGTGTCAAATTATGATTCGTCGTTGGATGGATTTGGTTAAAAAGTGGATACCGTGCCCATATCATATTAATATAATCTAAAATATATTCACATGAAGAAAATAACATCTCCTTCCCATCAAGAAAGTACATTTGGGATGTAATAGTTGCAAAGGTTTGATATATATTAAATCTCTATCTCAGTTGGGATGTCACAGTTGCAAAGGTTTGATATATATAAATCTTTATCTGAGTTTACTTTTTACACTTTGCAATTTATCCTCAGCTTCCATTATTATATTTACATTTTGGCAACAGTCCTCTGAGAGCAAAGTTATTGGCTCCTCTGATCATGAATAACTTTGGGACAATTGCTTTATGGAAATAATAGGCATGGACAAATTTTCGTGCAATTAGTTAATGATATAGAGAACTATATGTGAATGAGGTTGTGTGAGAGAGAGGTGGGAGGTGCCAATCAACACTCCTCGAAGTAAAGCGTGAGATTAGATTATGTTTAACAGCCTGTACCTTCATTGAACTTAGAAATTGTCATCTTAAGATCTTCCTCTGTAATTTATAAATGTTGCTTAATTAAGCTTCTGCAAGCAACCCATGCAAATTAGGCTATGAAACACCAAGAAAGTGATATAATGCATCGTAGCAACCCCTCTCATCTACTCACTATATGAAATCATTGAAGCTGACAACCGATTGATAAAAAATTATGGCACTTTTGCTTGTGGTGCCTCTCTCCTCCATGACCCAAAAAAAAAAAAAAAAAACTAAAAAAAGAAAAGTCCTCATTATGGTTTCCAGCCCTTCGTGTGGTTGATGTAGTGAGACACCCCTCACATGACTCTCATGTTGGAATATAAAATAGAGGAATTAAATGTTGCTACAATTAAGAATTGATCACAAATTCATTACCCATTCATGCAAAAGCCTATATTCTAGGGTCAGATAGAAGAAAAAGTTGAATTTCGAGGGCTCATACGTGCATTCTCCCAAAATAAAATCACTACTTTCTGTCCTTAAAAATATTGGTAAACTAGTAATCCCAACTAGTATGAGGATCAAGGGCTTGTTTAGCCTTTTGGAAGTAAATAAATTCCAAATGCATATTAAATCAATAGGAATTCAAGAAAGTGGAGTACTTCATCATCTGTTTGTGGTTTTTAAACTTTGGAACTACAATGGATCTCTAATTATCACCTATGTCTTCATTACATGTAGTGCTTAATAGGGTTGCACCTTTAATTTATCCCTCTCTACATCCACCTTAGCCCATCCCCCCCTCCCCAAAAAATATCCTAATTGCATATCGTGGCTTTCCAAATCCAGCTAATAAGTAGAAGAGTTTTCTTTCTCAAATCTGGAACTTTCCCTAGTAAAAAGCTGGCTTTGTAGATATATCCAGCTAGTTCCTTGTTTTCAGTCTAGGGTTATATGCAAAACTTGAAATTTACCCACCATAAGAGATAGTGGGTTTCTGGAAGAATGAAGGACACGTAATGACAAGAACCAACACATGCCTTAACATAAAAAATCACACTAGACAAACAGAACTTATGAAGGAATATATAGTTTTGTCATGTTCCTTTCTGTGGACTCCTTTTAAATAACCACAAATGCTATAATTTAACAAATTCATTCCGATCAATTTAGATGGTTTGCCATCAGCAAAAAGACACATGTCATTTCTACAACAAAACAAACTGCAAATTGACAAAATAACAGTGCATTGCCCCCACTTGCAACTCTACCTAATATCAATTTCTTCCCCTCGCATGCTTTGCAAACACTAATGGATACTAATCCATTTGCATATTGTGCTTGAAAATCTATGTCTAGTATAAAGAAATGAATCTTGATTGTTTCATGTATGTTACTATTAAAATTTCAACCGACCAATATATCAAAAAGAAATTGAAAGCCCAAAAGCATCAGAAAAGCCACCAGATGCTTTTAGCAGGTTTAAAGAGACATCAATTTGGGAGTTCGAAATCACAAACCAAAGACATCATTATCAATCAACTTCTCTAAAGAGAGAGATAGGGCAAAACCAAGATCAAACCAATGTCAAATAGGGCATGCGAATAACAAAAGCAAAATCAAAGCAAAAACCCTAGAAAGCCAAATCACCCGATTGCCCCAAACCACGCAATAGAAAGAAGGAAAAATTATGAAAGAAAGGACTACCTCAGCTTACTGCGCGCTCGTCGTGCTTCGAAAGGATGGATGGCTGGAGTGAATCGCCGCGTCCGAGTGCGAGGGAGAAAGGAATTGGGGCGGCTTAAGACTTTGGGGTAGGGCTTTTTTTTCACAGGAGAGGGAGTACATGTTTTGATAAAATTTTATATTTACAAAATGGGGTTAAACCGCCATTTATTCCAACTGCCGTATTTTACATTTGTAAAATACAGCGGTGACACAACCCGCCATTTAAAACGCCGTAATATTCAAAAATTACGGCGGTTAATTTTAATCGCCGTAATTGAACCGTGGTTATTATCTCTTTTTTTGGTAGTGTATGGATACTATATTTTATATATATATAATATGTACATACACAACTATTATTATATTTATAAGTGAATAAATTTTAGAAAAAGTAAATAAGATATGTCACAATTTAGTTTATAAAATTAAACAAACTTCGCAGGGTAAAATGTTTTAAATAGAAATAAATAATTTATATAATATAATTAATCTTAATATTTTTGTTTCTTTTATTTTTATTCTAAAAATTTTGTGATTGAATAACTCATAATTACTTTTAATTATTTAAATTTTATAGTATTAATTTTTATAAAGTATACTAATTACATGCTTCATTTGTCATATATTTCCTTTTTTTGTCATTAACCTTTGTGTAGATAAATAGCATAATATTTAATATAATTTTAGCATTAAATTTACTTCAAATATTTTCTTTTTTTTTAATTATACAAAAGTCTTGGTTAATGGAAAAAAAAGAATTTTAAAATAATATTTATATTTTTCTATCATATATTATGAAAATAACTATTAAATTAATGAGAATTTTCAAATAAAATAATCATTATATTTTTAAAAAATATTTCTTCTTTTACTTTTAAAAATTTATTTATTCGGATCCGGATTATTTTTTCGGATATTGAATTTTTCTCATATTCAAATGTGATAATGGTTTTAACAGATTCGATCGGATATTAGGTCGAATTCGGATTCAGATCTACCATGATCTGATCCAAATTCGAATCATTGATAGCCCTAGGTCTATGTGCTTATTTTTCCAAATTCTTGAAAGCAATACACCTAATTAAAATTATGAACTTCAAATATATAAAGAAATTAAGAGCCTAAACAATGTTTTCGAAAAACTAAAGTACGAAGATAATTTGATCTCTCTCATATTAATTTGTGTGTATAAAATTATATTATATAAGATTTTAGTAATTATTAATGAATAATTAAATTTAAAATATTTTAAATAAATAATTTGAGTTTAACAAATTATTGGGGTCACTTGCATTTAAATTATAAAGTAAAAAATTCTCGAATCTATTATATCTCTGTTTTGCTTGATTCCAAAACCGATATATATTTTGATGAAAATGTCAACCGTTTAATAGAAAAAAATGTAAATTACTAGTATTTACAAAGATATATTTATTTATAAAAGTAAAATTAAAAAATACAACGGAATTAATAATATACAGAATCTTCTCAAATTAAATGGTTGATTTTTTATGTTGTCAGCTTAATTAACAAAACATATTGCATTGTGGAAATGGTGTTGCTATGTTAATTCTCTTTTTTTGCTGGAAACGAAAGGTTCATATGTATCATTTGGTCCTTCGTAATATTAAATTTATTTTTTAAATATAAACCATCCAAACAAGCAGCAAAATTAATTAAAAAAAAAAACAGAGGGTACATTTTTGGTTCTTCATTTTGGATCATCCACTTTATTTTTTGCAATTATCTGTTTTTTTCTAAAACAATTTTGAAAAATAATTTAAAATTTTGGAATTATTTTTTCTTATTATTTATTAAAGTACCTCTCCTCGTGGAGGAACTAATTGAAGTGCAATTCACACAAAATTTAAACTAATACAAATATAAATATAATTTTAATTTTAATTTTAACCAAAAAAAAATTAGATTCTAGTGCATGAGAAACCCTAACTTCCGGTCTTACATGACATTCAAGTATCAAGAATTGCAAAAGAGCAAGTACAATCTCCCACGGCACAAAGAACAATCCTTCCTTTTGACTTTTGCATCCGCTTCGCTCCCTGACAGGCTCCACTCTATTTCCCCCATTATCTAAACTTGTAAAATAATAATAATAATAATAATAATAATAATAATAATATACAACTAAAACTGAAAAATATATAACAAAATATGGAATCCAATAAAAATTGTCATCCAACAATGAAAATGATGTCGACGCACAGTGCGGTTTGGTTTTCAAAATATAAATTTTTATACATTATCATTCTATATATAGTGCATTATTTTTAATTCAGTTTATTTTTTTTAAAAAAAATCAAGACATTATATCAATTTTTAATTTCAAAACAATGCCAAAAGGTACCAAAAATATCTACACTTGAGTATGAAAATTATATGAAAACATTGAGAGTTTTGTAATATTCATTAAAATCACTTCTTATTCAAAAAAAATAGGACGAACATATGATTATAAATAATATAAAAATGAGAATTATGTCATATTTATTAAAATCTCCTGTTCACCATGACATGTACACTTAAAAATTACATAAGCCACAATTAGCTAATATATAGAAAAATGTATTATTATGCAATATATTATTTACACGAGTTTGCACCTGTTACAATATTTTTTAAAAAAAATTTATCAAGTTGGTTGACTCAATTAAATTATTGGTCCGGACAGTCAATATAAAAAGATTGACCTAGAAGGTTTGAAACAAAGATATTTGCCCAGTTAAAATAACTTGATTTCCTAAAATGCCCTTCTACATTTAAATAAAAGCTTTTCATACGCCGTAATAACCTAAAATTTGGAGAGGTTAAGTAGAAATTAGCAAGCTGGAGGACTCAATTTAATAAAACAGAAGGTAGAGTCCTAATTAAAGATATCGAGGACTTAATTGAATTAAATCAAACCTTCAAGCACCAAATTGAAACAATCAATAGACACTAGGGACCAAATTGCAAAAATCAGAAAAACTAACCTTGTTCATCCCCAAATCTCTCATTTGGGAACCCTTAAGGCAATCTGACCAAATATGCCAAAATTATGCAAATCAATTCCAAATTAAGCATAAGATCTCACCGATATAAACCATAAGAACAAAACCCATTGTTTACTTTCATTAATTAAACTTTGGTTTGTGAGAAATTTTAGAAAAATTGTCTGACTGTTTGTCAACTTGATCAATTATAAAATCGCCGGAATCTGTCCTCCTCTGGCCACTTGTCAATCATCGATTAAGTCCTTCCTAGTCGTTGACCCTTACTGATCATAGCTACTGAATTAATTCAGGGTAAGTAATTAAATCCTTGAAGAAATCTAGGATGGAAGGTGTTCGGGTGAGAATGACGGACTTGAGTAAACACTCAGGTTAGTGCTGATTCAGTTGAAGGAAAATTGTGTTTAGACCTTTGAATTGGGTTTAGGCTAATTTACACTTATTTTTCCTTAATTACAGCTATCTTTTAATAATTTATAATAACTAATTTACAGTTATTTTTTTTAATTAATCTCATTCATTGATTTTAATAAAATTAACGATATAAGATTTTGTATAAATTTTTTATCCTCATACTAATATCAATTAATTTTTTTTTATTTTATAAAATTATAAATATATTATTAGAGATACTAAAAAAAGAGGAAAAACTAGGAAAGAACATATGTAGGCAAGAAGGCTTGGTCGGGGGGATTTGGTTGTAAAAGGTTTGGTCGGCCAAGGGGTTCAGTCGATTGGTTGCACGTGGGGGTTATAGGTAGCGGGTTGTAGGTTGTAGATAGAAGGTTGCAGGCGCTAGGTTGCGGCGAGGAAAACGGTGCAAGCGAGGAGGGGAGGGGGCTGGGGAAATTTTCAGAATAAAAAATATGTTAAATGAGATTTTTTTTTGGTTTCTAACTCCATTTGGATTTTTTTTTTTAATTTAACCCTTTGAATCAATATTTTGCCCTGACCAGCTTAGTAATTTTCCCTTATTTTTGTATTTTTATCTCCTATTTTATTTTGAGATAAAAGAATACCAATCTCCCTTTAATTTTGTTTAAATAACACTTCACTCCACTCTTATAGTCAAAAAACAATTCTTATCATTTGACTCAAAATAACTAACAATTTTCATCAATTTTTCATTTGATAATATTAATTTAAAATATCAAAATTATTATATATATATATATTATATAAAATATATTTTACAAAATATTTTATAAAAATAAAATAAATTTCTTAGAATATAAAATTAAAATTTTCATTATTATAAAAAAATATTAATAAGTTGCTCCATTCATTAAAAAGTTAATTTTTTTAAGTGTCGCTATTTTGATTTTTAAGTTACTTGATTTAATATGAAAAATATAAAAAATAAAAATTAAAAAATTTAACTTATTAATAATTTATCTTACTATTTTGTTAAAAAAGTTTTTAGATTCTTTTATTTAGAATCTCTAAAAAAGTTCATTTAAAAGTATATAAAAAACTAAGATTCAATTAAATAAGAGATAAGGATAATCTAGCTTTACCTGCCTAGATTGCTCATTTTAGATAAAAAAATTTTAAAAAAATTAACTTTTAAAAATCTAATTTCACTATTTTTAATTTTTAAAAATCTAAAAACTTTTTTAATAAAATAGTAAAATCAAAATTTTTAATAAGTTAAGTTTTTTAAAATTTTAAATCCTTTCATATCAAATCAAGTAACCTAAAAATTCATAAATTGAGACATTTAGAAAAATTGACTATTTTAATGAATGAATCAATTTGTTAATATTTTCTTGACTATAATGAACAATTTAATTTTATATAATATAAAAAAATTATTTTATTTTTATAAATTATGGTTATTTTATTTATTTTATATAATATATGTGAAAAAATTAATTTTGATATTTTAAATTAATATTATTTAATGATAAGTGAATGAAAACCGTTGATCAACTAGAGTCAAAGAATAAGAGTGTTTTTGGAGAGTAAGAATGAGACTGAGTATCATTTAAATAAAGCTGAAAAGAGAGGAATGTTCTTTACCTTTTATTTTTTAAAAATATTACTTGGACAATTTTGGCCCATGAAATATGTTTAAATTAACAATTTTGAGAACAGTAGATTTAGTACCTTAGTATTCATTTTTATTTTGAATAAAAGTAATTTTTAAGAATAATTTTATAACAATATTATTTAGACAATTTTGATCCCATTTTTTCCCTATTGCAGTATTCTTTGGACTATTTTGGCTGAACTTATTTTATAATGATAATTCTATCTGTTTTGAATTTTTTTAAACATAATCATTGGAAAATTTTGCCCGGTAATAATATTTATGGACAAATTTATCCCTATTTTATTTTATAATGAGAATCCTGTCCCTCTTTAGTGTTTTGCTAGTGTGTATTACTAATTAAATTATTAGACTTAATTAAGTTGGTCTTCCTTTCTCCCATTCCCTAATACATTAAAAAAAAAAAAAATAACTTTGGACCTTTTCTACTTTCAAATTAAAAAGGCTCACTTAATTATTTCTGTAATATAAATTAGTATAATCTATTTTAGAAGAAAGGTTTCTTTTTTCATTTTTTTAGTCAACAGTTTTTCTTTGAAAAACTTTTTTCATTAACATTCATTTGACAATTTTGTCCCTATTACAATAGTCTTTGTTCAATATTACCCCTATTTTATTTTATAATAATAATACTATCCGTTTTTAATTCTTTTATTAATTTAAATACTAATTAAATATTAGACAAAATTAATTTTATAATATAAAATCTTTTAAACTACTTAGGGTAGAGTTTTATTTTTTTTGTCAACTAATTTTTTTTTCTCATTTTTGGCATAAGTTAATCAACTCTCCATTTTTGTAACAACTCTTAATTGTTAGTGTTATTCAATTTTGACAAAAATTAAGGCAGTGTTCTTCTATAATCTTAGAGATATATGATTCTAAAGTTCAAATATGCCTTTTAAACTAATTTTGAGGCATACCTCTTAGTAAAATAAGATATTATTCTTTATGACATGTATTTTTGAATCATGCATGTGAAATTGTATTCTTTTTGTACATTGTTTTCGATGTTAGGGTTTGTGTGAAACAATCAAAAGATTGGAGGCTAATATGAAATAGAGAAAAAATAAAAAAGCCAATATGAGGACTAAAGTGATGAAATTAAGTGGGGTGAAAAGACTAAAGTGTATATGGGCAAAAGATCAAGGACTAACTTGTGGCACTCCAATTTATCTTGTTCTCATCTTGTTTATCATCTGCATTTACCCTTCTGAGCTGAATGAGTATCGATCATGTTTGAGAAGAACCATTAGAATTACTTTAGTGATGAAAAAAAATCCGCATTTAATCTATTGCAAGTTTGTGATGAATTAGCAATGAAAAGAAAACCTATCATTGAAAGTTAAAAGTGGTAAGTGATAAGCGAGAAAAAAGTCCATCACAAATCATTTTCAATATAACAATGGATTAATGACCAAAATAATTCCAAACTTATTTTCTTACATTTTAGAAAAAAATTAGCTAGGAAATTAAAAATGGAGGTAGTTCTTTACTAAATTCCACAAAACTTAGCTAGAAATTAGTCAGTATGGAATTCCCTTGCTAAATGTATATGTAATATAGCAAAGGATTAATGAGAAAAAGTGTCTCTTGACAAGTTTAGCCATAGATTTACGAGTGATTAGCGATAAAAAGTTCCTTCATTATTAAGTAAGGGTATTTAGCGACCATTTAATGATGAAACAAGAAGAAATTAGTGGGGTAAAACAACAATATGATACATGTTGCAATTTGACATACAACCCAACTCCTCAAAGCCTTACATTACTTTCTAAGTGATAGTAATCCTATCACCATGTTCCATATGAATAAATACCGTGAGTTTCTCAAATGTCATGAATATTTTCTTTGGTTTGTAAGATTCAGAGAATAATGTTAGAACTCCTTCCTAAAGTTATTGAATGTGAAAATTTGAATTTTTATCAAAATGAAAGTTTTTGAATATATGAATACATCAATATCCTTTGGATTAAATTTAGTGAGGGAATATCAAGGGATTAGCTAGTGTTAGGACATAGTGACAAACCAACAAGGGAAAGTAACACCCTCTAAATTTGGATTTGATTTACTGAGGGATTAGCAAAGGAATTTACCTTATTAATCCATTGCTATTTGCTTTTCAATTTAACAAAATCGGTAGAAACCTTGAACCTTTGGCTATTAATCTTCCACCCCCTTTGTCTCTACTGTTATACGCTAGTGGCATCGATGCCACGACCACTACCCTTAACGACCTTTGAGACCATCTAGCAACATCTCTTTCTTTGGTTTTGCCTATATGTTGACACCAATTGATTTGCTCCGCCGACTGTTGCCCCAAAAAGCAACCTAAGAAGGGGGGTGAATTGGGTTTTTATCACGAAAGTTAAGAGTGTGAAAAATTAAAAATAATAATAAAAATATTGAATCAAATAAATTTATACTATTCATCCAACAATAAATATAAAACAATTTTAAGTAAAGTAAAGAGAGTAAGGATAGGAGATGCAAACTCTTTTATAGTGGTTCGACTTACTACCCAAGTCTACGTCTACTCTCTCGAGCTACAACCGGCCGAGTTTCTACTAGATCTTTTGCACTTGACGGAGGAAAAAATTTCCAATTAGAAACAAAGTCCCTTATGCTTGATAGAGGTAAGAAATCCCGATTACAAAACTTTTGATTCAGTGAGTTTTAAACACCAATACAATGGTAATAAAGATGAAGTAAAAATGTAACAATTCCTCTTAAGTAGGATTAGCTATCACTCATATATAAAATAATCTCAACTCAAAGAAGCACTTTCTAGAATAAAATAATTTGCTATATGCATTCTTTGATCTAGTAATAAATAATGTAGCACAAAGAATTTTAGAGAGAGATTGATGAGACTTTGCGAGCTTGTTGTTGTGTACTTCTCCATTCAATCTATGCTCCTTTTATAGGCAAAAATACCCAAGAGACGTTGGCCTGTGTGGAAAACAAAATTATTTATCAATAGTAACTACACATTAGCTCGTTTCAAAAATTCAAATAAAATAATTTCGAATGTTCAAAATGTCTTAAAAACTTCTTGAATACTCTGCAATAAGTCTATTTTTAAATGCAAAATGAATCATTGAATTATCATGTGCCGTTTGAGAGAAATGATCAAAAGGTTAACAACATGTCAGACTATAAAATTGTTTTTGATAAAAGTTGTTGGCCAAGTTCAAAATTGTTTAGAAATTTAAATTTGTCTTAAAAAAGAACAAATGATATATTTTTGAAAATATCATAACATCTACTTTTATCCAAAATTAGATTCGTGCAAATTTGACTTTTATATTTTGAGATATGATAAAAATATTATAGTATACTCATTTTGTCTAGTGACAGTGTGATGACTCAGTAGAATAACCAATTTTGAAAAATTATATCTATCAATCTATATATGTAAAACGTACATATAATATATGCATTTAAAACTCAGCACGTTTATTTTATAAATAAAAATAATTAAGAATTTTATTTATATCATAAGTTATATTTTACTAATTAAAACTAATATCGTGTAGATTTTAATATTGATTTTTTCAGAAAACAATATAAGAAATTGATATAATAAACTGTTTTTATATAGAATAGTATATGAGATAAATTATATATCAAAATAAAGATATTTGAGTATAGTTTCATATAAAATTAATCTTGTTATTTTTGAAATTTTATATAATAAGATATGATCAATTTACTATATGTATATCTAATTTGACAATTTCACTTTGTAACACATGTAATGTATATGTCTCCAAATAATAAACTTAATAATATAATTTATCTATATTATCCATTATATATATATATAATAATTTTAATTTGTTTTGTCATTATTAAAATAAATATGAAATTTTGAGATTAACAGCAACCACCAAAACTATTAGCAAAAAGGAAGAAAAGTTTAAAGTATAGCAAACAAAAATAGAGTAGAAAAATATGCTACGAAGGTTTTACCCAATTCATTTTACTAGGGCTAAATACATCAAGAGAGTATATATACACTTAGAATAAATCTAAAGAGAATAAAACAAAAGAATAAAGAATAGTGATACGTGTCTAGACATATTTACAAATATGTTATATGGGTAATAATCCCCTATTATGCTCCTATAAACTTACTGCAAGTCAATGCCATATATACCATAGCAAAAGTTGATGCCCTTCTACTGGTGTGCTTCTGCAGTAGATAGGTTTCTTTCTTATTTTACAATCTCCTTCAAACTGGCAGGGCTGTGAAGCACTGTGAGTTTGGACCTCATCTTAAAGAACTACTGAGTAGAGACAGCCTTAGTGAGGAGATTAGTAATTTGTTAATTAGTTTGAATATGTTCTATTGCAAGAGTTCCATTGACTATCTTTCTCTTACAAAGTGGTAATCAATCTCAATGTGCTTAGTTCTGGCATGTAGAATAGGATTAGCTGTTAAGTGAATTGTACTCATGTTGTCACCGTATACAACAGGAGAAGAAGTATGTAGTAGTTTTAGCTCATGCAAAACTTATTTAATCCAGGATAATTCAGTAGTGACATTGGCTATTGCCCTGTACTCTACTTTAGTGTTGGATCTTGAGACCACCTTTTGCTTTCCAAAAGACCAAGATATGAGATTGCTGCCTAAAATAACATGATACTCACTAGTGCTTTTCTATTGTTTGGGTCTCTTGCCCAATCTGAGTCTGCAAAACTAGATAGGTGAAGGGAGCTGTTTGAGGTAAAAGTAATTTCAAAGTTGGCTGTTTTTTTGAGATATTTGAGTATTTGTTTCACTAGTTGTCAATGTGTGGTAGTTGGTGCATGTAGGAACTGACACACCTTGTTTACAACATAACATATATCTAGGCGGTAAGATCTGGAAGATTCTCCCCATCATACCAAGACATGTTAGTATGAGGTGCCATGGGTGTTCCAATGGGCTCGCAATCTCCAATGCCAACTCTACTCAACAGTTTTCTAATGTATTTCCCTTGAGAGCAATGGAGTGTATTCTTAGACCGAGTAACTTCTATCCGAAGGAAATATGAGATATTACCCAAGTCTTTTAAAGAGAACATGTTGTTGAGCTGATTTATAATCTTTCTAATTATTGAGCTATTTGAAACTGTTATGAGGATATCATCTACATATACAAGGATAATTGTTATGTGGCTAGCATAGTGTTTGAAAAACATGGGCAGATTGGATTTTAAGTTGGGGAACTCCCAATCTATAAGACATGAGTTTAACTTGGTGTACCAAACTCTGGGGCTTTGTTTCAAGCCATATATTGCCTTTCTTAGCTTGCAAACATAGGTAGGATGTTGTTTATCCTCAAAACTAGGAGGTTAAGCTATAAAAACAGATTCAGTAAGATCTCCATTTAAGAAGACTTGTGTACATCTAGTTGCTTTATGGCCTAACCAAAATTTATAGCTTAAGATAATATAATTCTAACATAGATGATTTGACAACTGGACTAAAGGTTTCAGAATAGTCCACACCTAGTGTTTGATGAAAACTTTTTGCAACCAGCTTAGCTTTGCATCTTTTAAGAGAGCCATCTAATTTTCGCTTTATCTTAAACACCCATTTGCAGCCCATAACCTTCTGAGTGTCACCCCTGGGTACTAGGCTCCAAGTGTTGTTGTGTTTGAGTGCTTTCAGCTTCAAGTGCATGGCTTCTAGCCATTCTCTACTGTTTTTGGCTTCTTCTACAATTCTAGGCTTCTTAGGAATTGCACTAAACACCTTAAGTTTGAAGATTCCTATATTTGATCTTGTCACCATTGGGTGTACATTGTTTCCTCTTTGATTATCTTGAGCTTGTATATACTATAAAATAGGTTCAGCAGATGATAGAGAAGACAATTCATCATGATTATTGAGGTCACTACCATGTAATGAGTCAGGATTGGATGGAAATGAACTAGAGGTACTTGAAGATGTTTGAGAGTGCTGTTGAAACATAGGAACAAGGTCCTGGATTTGCTAATTAGTTGAATCCTGAGATGTCTAAGAAGAAATAGAGTTGCTGATCAGAATTTTAGAGTCAGTAGCTGGAACTGGAATGGAAGGGATTGTGAGTTTTGTTAGGATGGAACTTAAGGACTTGAGGCTTCAGAGTGTTAACAGTTGACTATTTTTGGAATGAAAAATGATTTTCTTGGAAGATTACATCTCTTGAGATGTAAATTTTACTAGTTGAATAGTCTAAACAGAGGTATCCCTTGTGGTGAATGCTATTGCCAAGATAGACACATTCCTTCGTCTTGTGATCAAGTTTATGTTTTGTATAGGGTTTTAACCAAGGAAAACACAAACACCCAAAAACTTTGAACCTGTCATAGTTGGGTTTTAACCCATCAAGCAATTCGAAGGGAATTTGGTACGGTAATGGTTTAGTGGGCAGAAAGTTGATAATCCTAGGGCTTCTTGGAAAGCATAGGGCCAAAAGGATTTTGGAACATGACTATGATTTAAGAGGGTTAAGCCCACTTCTACAATCTACCTATTTTTGCATTCTACACGGCCATTTTGTTGAGGTGTGTATGAGCAAGAGAGTTCATGTTATATGCCTAGTGAGTTCAGAAACTTATGTATAGGCTTGAATTCTCCACCCCAATTTGATCTTAGAGTTCTAATGCTTGTTGAAAAACTATTTTTGATTATCTTGTAAAATGTCTCAAAGTTTTGCAAAGCTTGGCTATTGTTTTTTAGAAAATATATCCAGGTATACCCTGTATAGTAATCTACAAATAGGATAAAGAACCTCACCCCATTTACAACAGCAACAAAAGTAGGGCCCCAGACATCATAATGAATTAGTTCAAAAGGCCTTGAGGACCTATGATTAGAGACAGTAAAAGGCAATATGTGATGTTTGGATTTTAAGCATGCAACACAAACATCATTTTCATTTCTACTAGAAGCATCAAAATTACAAGATTTAGACATTCTTTGCATAATTTCATAGTTAGGATGACCTAACCTTGCATGCTATAAACTAGCATTATTAATATCAGAAGTGGAATTGAAAAAAAGACATTGACTAGGGAAATCAGACACCAAACCAGACAGGAAATCAACTGATGAGACTCTAGGTTGAGATGGAGTGACAAATTTGTAGAGACCTTCCTCAATTCTTCCTCACAGCAGAGGTTGAAGATTTGTCTGGTCCTTAATAACAAATGAAGAAGAGTAAAATTCTACAATCACGTTATTATCAATACAAAGTTGAGAAACACTCACTAGATTTCTAGAATTTTAGGAATATAGAGGATTGTTTCACAAAAATGGGTTAAGGGTTCAATGACAGTGACCTCGAACCAGTGTGATGAATTGAAATATATTTCCCATCACCTACCATAACCTTGTTTTTACCTTGATACAAAGACAACGAGCTCAAATTTGTGAGAGAGTGAGTGAGATGATTTATAGCTCTTGAGTCTAGACATCACTCATTGTCAAGAGATGAAGGCTATGCGGAAGTTGCAGAACTGCAAAGTTGCGATACAACCAAATTGGAGCAAATTGATTTGAGGGTGCTGGATCCAAGCTAGCAGTATTCGGGTCAGAAATAGACGAGGCTTTTCGGATATAAACCCAGCTTGGTGTGATGAGCTTGGACTTGGAATCTCGAGTTGAGCCTTGCTTGAAGCTGGAAACATTGGAGCATTGAGTGGCCCTATTTGGACCAAATCTAGCAACGGATCTTGTTTTTTGGGCCTCTTGTATTGAAGCTGGAGTGTGGGCCACGACCAAGCAGCCCAGACTGAGGTCTACTTGGCTGATTCTCATTCCATTGTCTTCCTCCTTGTAAGCGAAGGTTTTGAGTGAGCTTCTTCCTTGGTAGACGGTTGTTCCTCTGGCCAATGTTAAGAGCAACACTAAGTTGGGCGCTAAGTTATGTTTGAGGGATGGCAAATGACTCAACCATCAAACGTTTTTCAAGCCGATTCTTGAAGGAAAGGAGGAGACTTTGAACTTCCTCGATTCTTGGCTCATCTAGACAATTGTAGATTGAGGCAACGAATGGATCATATTCCGCCAGCAAACCTTCTAGTAGAGTGTCCAAATGATCACTATAGGGCACTGGTTACCCTATTGCAGCTAAGCTGTCAGTCAATGACTTCAGTTGTCCCAAGTAGTGAGAAACAGAGTTTTCCCTTTTTATGAGTTGTTGTAGCTAGTGGCGAAGGTTCATCACTCTTGCAGTGGTTGCCAACTCATAGCGCCTCTTCAAAGACTCCCATATTTCATAAGTAGTAGAGAGGTCAATGATATGACCCATCAACTTTGCAAATAAGGAGGCGTATATCTAGCTCACAAGGATATGATTTATGTGATGCCAGGTGTTGTGATCAGGGTTAATGACTTTGCGGTTGGCGTCTAGGAACTCTGGAGGTTTAATAGATTCGCCATTGATAAAAGAAACGAGGCCATAGCCATAGATAATATTTAGAAGTTGATTTTTCCACATTATGAAGTTACTCTCTTTGAGTTTGACAATGAGAGAGTTGGTTACAGAAGAGTTGATAATTTGATTGATGATGGAGTTCAAAGGAGTTGTAGAGGCAGAAGCAAAGGTTGAGGCATTGGCTATCTCACTTGATTCCACAAATGCCATGTGTTGATTGCAAGCTGAGCAAATAGGTTTATGGAGACTTTGAGAGATAAACGTTCGACGGCAGCAAGCCTTTTTATGGCTTTGATACCATATTAGCAAAGAGGAAGAAAAGTTTAAAGTAGCAAACAGAAACAGAGGAGAAAAACATGCTTCAAAGGTTTTACTCAATTCATTTCACTAGGGCTAAAATACATCGAGAGAGTATATATACACTTGAGAGTAAATCCAAAGAGAATAAAATAAAAGAATGAAGAATAGTGTTACGTGTCTAGACGTGTTTACAAATATGTTACATGGGTAATAATTCCCTGCTATGCTCCTATAGACTCATTGTGAGCCAATGCTGTATATACCATAGCGAAAGTCGATGCCCTTTTGCTGGTGTGATTTTGTAGTAGATAGGTTTCTTTCTTGTTTTACAAAAACAAACAAACACTTCTATCCATCAAATTGCACATCTAGTCTCTAAAACCTTTCCTTTGTTCATTTGAAACTAAGTGCAATCTATGCCATTTGTGCGATATCTATGCATCTAGCCTAGTGCAATGTTTATATTATGCCATTTTGTGTGATTTTTGTGCAATATTTATGCGATTTTGTTTTATGTGTTCGTGTGAAACCTAGCAAGTAGTCATAGATGCTAATATTAATTTTTTAGTTTTTACATTTACAAATGAATTTTCTCAAGGATATTAATTTTTTTAAGAAAAAGGCAAAATAAATTTTTTTGTATTAAATTAAGTAACATAAATAATTAAAAACCAAAAATTTAAATTTTATTTTAATGAATGAGACAACCTACTAATATTTTTTTTTTATTAGAACAAACAATTTAGTTTTATTTTATAAGAATTTTATTTTATTTTTATACAATATATTTATGTAACATATGGTATAAAAATATGCATAATAAAAAGATTAAATTTTATATTTTAAATTAAATCTATTTAACTACAATTGAATAGAAGTTTAACAAAATTGTCAGTTAATCTGAGTTAAAGGAAGAGAGTTGTTTTTTTCTTGGTAATAATGATATTAAATGTTATTCAAGAAGTTTATAAAAAGTTGAATTTTTTTACCAAAAATATAATAATAACATAACAAAATATAATCAATTATTGTGCTGATATTTCTTTAGCAGAGAGAAGATACCAAGTTAATTGGACAAAATAAAATATATATATTCATGATAAAACGTAGTATCCAAAGGCAAAATCTACAAAACCGACAGCATATAATTCTTACACTCGGTTTCCAATACCCTTCTACACGAGACTTCAACGGCCCCTTGTTCTACATGTGGGACTTCAACCACCCAAGTTTGATTTGCTTTCTAACTTCTTTTAAAAAAATTTTTTTATAACAACATGAAAGAACTAATATAAAATGAGATGTCACAATCTCTCCCACATAGACACTTGACATTTTTGTTAAATCAAAAATTTATATTTGTATTTAAACATAACAAGTTTGAAACAGGTCTTAAGATTGTTTTGCTTTGATACCTTTGTGATGACCTGAGAGTTACTAGCCTAAATAACTTGTTGAGTCTGAACCACTGATCCAAAATATTTAAATCCAAATTATTTAGTAGTAATCTATAGCCTTTTATGTACTATACAGATTATTCTCAGAAATCGATATAGGATGGGATGTCACATTTTTTCTCTAACTTACCACTCTTTGCACCATTTTTGGCATCATAATTTTTTTCAAGATAGTCAAATTCTTCATAATCAACTTGAGATGATAAAAACGATGTAGCCTTAGAGACAACCCCCTTAACTTCTTCATTTGGGTTTCTCTAATTACTACAATGATTAATTTTACTCCTAGGGCCTCGTTTCTTATCCCATTTTGGACAAAAGCCAGACTCATTATTGACTCCATTCAGACATAGAGTTGAAGATACTTTCTTTGATTAATTTTGGCAACAAGTTTACTGGCCTTCTTCATTTGGGTTTTTCTAACTGTACACCCTTTGTATCCTTTACCCTTCCACATTGCTAGGATGGGAAAGATCCAGCCTTACAATGTCGTTCTTGGCATTCTCTTCATCTCCATTTAGATATGTCCTCGTTAGAAATCTCACTGCGTAAAAAGAATTTATAAGCAACTTCCATCAGTTAAGGTTTCATATACAAGATGTAAGTTATAGCTATATTTAATTATAAACATTCAAGTTCTAGCATGTAGTATTAGGAAAAAAAAAATTCATTCACAAGTATTTCTAATACCGAAAAGCTTAGTTTTCATAACAAAGAAAATAAAGTAATATACATACACACAGACATATATACACGCGCGTGTGTGTGCATATAGAAACTATTCATAGTATAATAATACGTAATTAAATGTATTTCACAAATTATTTAAATAAAAGTCTGGAATTTTAAAAAAATCTGGTTAATTAATTTTCAAATTTATTAAGTAAAAAGAATTAGATTTCACATTTTTGCTTTCATGCCTTTTTTTTTTTTTTTTTTTTTGAAGTTCTTGCTAATTCACTGTTCACATTCACTTTAGTCAATTATTTTTCAAAATCACTATGCTTCGAATGGAAGAAAAAGATTATATTTCCTTTCATATTTGATGTGGTCCTATTAATTTGATGAGAAAAACCTTGTTTCCATTATCCAACCATAGCTCACTTTAATAGGTTACATCCAATCACATTAAATTAATAATTTATATATGAATAATAAGTTTGTATACTGATTATTGGCTGCAAAAAGGTGTACTCCTTGTGGAGGCCAGGGGTGTAATTGAAATGTAATAGCAATGTAAAAAACATTTTGCTAACTATGTTAATTGGGTTAGCCATCTTCGTCCTATATAATGTCCATTGTATTCATTAATTACTAACAGTTCCTTCAATATTTAGCTAAACAGAAGCACTTCTGCAGCCATGTGTGTGCTTATCAAAATAAATAAAATTTCAATTTTCAGATCTCATCATTTTAGTTGACAATAGAAAAAGGACCTTTGTTCCCTCACCCCTCTCCCCTGTTAACGGTTTATGGAATGGCAAATAATACAAGCTACTAAAATTCCCTTGGTTTCGCATTGGTGAGACATGATTAAATTATATTAATATTTGCAAAAGATAATGTAAATTGGCATATGCTTTTCCAAATTTACCAGTGAAAATTTTTGAATTCACAAAAGTTAAAAAATAATCCTTTTATGATTGCTTTGACAATTTTTGTTTTTAGTAAATCTTCACAGCAATTGGCCAAAATGTTAAAAAAGAAAAAAATTGTTCATTTAAAATAAAATACATTGCATATAAGAAAATGTTGAAAAGAAATGAACAATAATGAATTAGGGAAATAAAAATAAGATAGATATATATGTTGTTAAAGAAAAAAAAGTTAGGAAAATAAAAGTAATATGATATACAACCAATTAAATTGATTAAATATATATTCATTAAAATTAAAATATATTAAAAACCCGTGGTGGGCTAAAACTAGCTGTAGCGAATGAGTCGAAGTCTTATTTTCTAAACATATTTTTCAATTAAAAAAAGCTCTTTTCACTTGGATCAATTATATGTGAATAATTTTTTTTGCAGATGTTTTTATCTGTTTTACTGTTTAAAAATAATTATTACCTTTTTAAAAATGTATTTTCATGATTTTGAAAATAATTTTATTTGAAAATATTGTGTTGTTTTTTAAAAGAATAAAAGAAAAAAAAAATTGTGTTAAACTTACGAGCCCTCTCACCTATCCAAAGATTGGACCATTTGAGGAGAAAATGGTCTGCCAAACATGTCTTCTTCACCATTTCCTGTTTTCACTGAAAATGAAAACAGAAAATGGCGAAACCAAACAGGCCTAAGGGCCCATGTTTCCTTATTTTAAAGAGTACATGGTACTGGTATCCGTCCCGTGTCCAAATCTCCTCTGCAATTAAAATTAGTTCTGTTGGGAATTGGACTGCGAAGTGGCCATCCAATCGTCAGCAGATTTCCGTTGGTCTCTCACTGTTGCCTCAGTCATCCTTCCATTCGAAGTCGCAATATCCACCGTTCGATGGCTTCTGTCTACGACGACTCTGACTTTTCTCTCTCCTCCAGCATATCTATGGATTGATGCTTTATTCTTCTGTAGAAAAACAGAAACACGCGCACGAACTCAACAAGTACAAGAAGACAATTCAAAGTTTCATTTATTGTTTTTATGTTTTCGTTCTGAGACCATTCGATATTCCAGTGAATTTCTTGATGGGAACGAGTGGTTTATTTGATCTGGAGAGGCATTTTGCCTTCTACGGCGCTTACCATCGCAACCCAATCAATATCGCCATTCACATGCTGTTCGTTTGGCCAATCTTCTTCACGGCCCTCCTTATTTTGTACTTCACGCCTTCTCTGTTCAACATCCCTCTAATCGATCTTTCGCTGTTTGGGCACGATCTAATTCTGATTTTGAATGTGGGGTTCTTGTTGACTTTGATTTACGCTGTATTCTACGTCTGTTTGGATGTGAAAGCTGGTTCTCTGGCTGCCTTGCTCTGTTTCATTTGTTGGGTAGTCAGCAGTTATCTAGGAGGCCGAATGGACTTTTCATTGGCTTGGAAGGTGAGGCTTATGGCGCTTGTTTCATTTACTACATATGAATTTTAATTGGATTTTTGTATTTGTGTCTCAAATTGGATGACGCACACAGACACACACTGGATAACTGTGGTGCTACTGAATTATGAACAGGTTTGATTTTGTGTAATCGGTGAATCAGAACTTGATGGTGTAGCAGGCATATCCGTTCTTATGTTTGCGAGCTGTTTTCTATTAAATAATAGTGAAAACGGAACTGAAAACAAAAATCAAAAAATAAAGAATAATTGGAAACAAAAATAATTTTGAGATCTGGATTAAATTAGTCGCTTTGGATACGACTATAAATGACTCCATCTATGCATTTTCTGATGCAATCCTGGAAATACTTTACCTGTACCTTATTTGTTTTGGATGTAGTTATGTAAGAATGGTTGCTGCATTTGGACCTTGACTTTCTTTGATGTGTCTGTGTGTGTGCCCGCGCGCACGTGCCCGCATACGAGAGAGGGTGGGGGAAGGGGAAAGAATACGGGCTGGATTGTTCCATTGAAGTGGATATATGGTTTTTGTGGAAGTGTTGTTACTTGTATATTGCCCAATGAAAATTGAAAGCAAACTTGTGATCAATCGATTGATAATGCAATAAAAATTTGTTCTTGTCCACTTCATGCTGTCTTCGTCTTTTCTTTTCCTGTTAACAGTTTTAATTTTAAGAACTTTTTTGTTACATGCTATCATATGATTGCCAGTGAACTCCTTTTACGTGTATTTGTAGTAAGTGGAATGTATCTAGCTCTTGGGAAGCCAAAACAATAAGATCCTCGTACTTTAGTAGTCTCTTTCGCTGGATTTTCTTTTTTCTTTTTCCTAGCTTCCATCTTGTTTTATCAGTTCTTTTGATTTCTTTCTTTCCTGTATACTTAGTTCCCCTCCTACAACGCTACCAATCTCCAGGAAATTTCTATATCATCCCACCTTTACCTTGTTGTCCTCGGTGCTGCTGCTTTCATTCTTGGGGCACTTGCTAGTCTGATTTTTTATTGAGCTGGAAATCATAAGTATTTATCTTGGTCTTTGAAATGCTTCTTTTAACAAAGTCACTGTTTTGAGAGGAAGGGGCTTTGTGGAGCTGCAGAGCTTGTTGCATGATAAGTTGAGGTATTTCTAGCACTGAATAATCAATGAAGCTGCTTTTTTAGATGAAGAGTAAGGTACATGTCTTGACTCTCTTTAAACTTTGCAATTGTCAGGAGGTCATACAGAGCTGCCCTTTTAGCAAAGTCTTTGTATTGCTACTCCCCATAAGCCTCAAGTATTCTTCTGTTGCTTATTCAGTATCATCACTTTGGCTTTGGTGTTTTTGCCGGTTCTTATCTTTCTACATTACACACTTAATGATGCTGTATATTTCCCAATTTAAATTTCTAATGTACTAGACAATTGTGACACCAAAAACTGAACTGCAGAAGGTTACTTCAGATGGCATGCTCATCTAGTGATGTTGACTTGAGAAGGCCAACTTCCATTCTAAAAGCTTTCTCAATTTTGGAAGATCTAGTTTTGTTTGGTGTGTAAACAAGGATTGAATTAGGACCTATCTTTTCAATATTTTTTTTTTTCAAATTTCAGCAAGCTGCTGTTTTAGAACTCTCTCATGCTTTATGTTTTCTCTAATTAGGTGATAATTAATTAACTTCGTTATGAAGCTTCATCCTTTGTTATTTGGTAACTACTGTTTCAGGTTGTACTGGTAGCACAGGTGGCATGTTGGACAGGACAGTTCATAGGCCATGGTGTATTTGAGGTAATGTGTTATGCCACAATCACCTCTATTATAATCAATTTGCACAGACCTAACTGCAAAAATATTGTGTAGAAACGGGCCCCAGCTCTTCTAGACAATCTTAGTCAAGCCTTTCTGATGGCTCCGTTCTTTGTCCTACTGGAGGTTGTTACTATTGTTATTCCTTATATTTTTTCATGCTTGATTATTAAATATGAGTTCTCAAAAGAAAAAAATATTAATGAACTGCCATTATTTGTTGATGCAGGCTCTACAAAAAGTTTTTGCTTATGAACCATACCCAGGATTCCATGCAGCAGTTCGAGCCAGGATAGAAGCTGAAATTAATGATTGGGAAGATAAGAAGCAGAAACTAATTTCTTAACTTGATGAATTAGGACTGAATACAAAAGTATTTTAAATGATAAGCCTTCATGTGTTATATGTACTTTTTCTATAGGTTCAATTTGCCAAAAACCTCAAAATTTATACAAACTGGTCACACATTATTCTCATCAATAAGTTAAATGTGGTAGTCCCCTCCTGTTCCAAATTAGTTGATGAAATCACTGAAGGGTGCATTGACTGAAGTTTATTTTACTTCAAATTCCTTTTTGTCTTCTAGTATTAGTCTATAATTTTCCCCTAAGCCCTATTGTTTAGGCTGTTGGTCTGTAAGAACTGAGTGATGGACTTAAGTAGAAAGAAAGATGGTATGTTCCTCTTCCTCATGCAGCATCACCATTGTTTTTGGAGGCTAAAAATAATTGACAGATCCTTCGGGTCTGAGGAGATGTAATGCTCCATTATTCCTGTTACATGTCAAAATTGTGATATTGAAGCTATCTAGTATTAATATGGTTTAATTTTAAACAATACACACACACACACACACACATACATTGTATAAGGCAGCATGCTATTACTCACCAAGATAGGCATGGTGCATTTCAAGCTTAATGAACTGGTGCATTTTGAAGGGGTTCCTACAAGATTTTATGGTTGGAATGCCCTTTTTTAACAATGGCATTAGCTTCCTAGTTAGCATCTTTAAATATCTGCTGCATATATTAACATTGTGATCTCCTGTCACATTTTTGATAATTTTACAACAGGACTGCTGTCTAAGATCTGCTCCTTTTTGAGGATTTCAAAATTAAAAATTAGTGAAACTCTAGAATCAAATTTATACTTTTTTTTATTATTATTATTATTTTTGCATGGAGCTGCAAGCACATTCTACCACGACTGATGGATGAATCTGTAATAATGATAATTTTCTCCAATGACCATTCAGCTCTCCTGAGCCCTATAGCAGAGATAAGTTTGCATCAACGGAAGCTCATATGGTACATTCTTTCAGGACTAAGGTTTAGGAGGCTAGCCTAGCTAGGATAAGCTAAACTGAGGAGAAGCTTGTGTGCAATAGGTTGGGGAGAAACTTGTATGAAAGAAGTTGAGGTTAGTAAAACTAAACATAGTTTCTAGAGTTACCTAAATCATTGTCTTGTAGTACTTCTTTCATGTAGTCCAGCAATTTGCAGTTAATTCTACCTTCTTCATTAAAAAGGATTTGTATACCTATAAACTTCAGAACCTTTTTATTCCCTTAACAATGAATGACATTACTGCAATAGACATCTATGTCTATCAGCTTGCCTGGTTTGCTTTATTCCCACACACAAGAAGTTACTAATAAGGTTAGGCCATTGAATTTCTATCAACAAATAAAACTAAGATTATAAATAATTTGCAGCACTAGAAATACTGGTAAAATTCATGAAATTGAAATTTGTTGATGTCCAGGAAATGGCTGCTGAAAGCTTAGGAGTTGTTCTTTTTCAAACCTTAAAAACATATGGTTTTAAAATTAAGACACATGTCTTTAGGGTATAGTGCTTTAAAAGCAACGAGATATCATTTTTTTATTGTATATTTTTTAGGCATGTTTCTAAAATTGTGTTTTTTTATATATTGTTTTTGAGACAAATGTTTATGTAAAAAATTAAAAGTTAGTGGTTGAAATGAAGAAAAAAATAAATTAAGGAACCTATATAGGATTGAATTGATGAAATTAAAATGTAAAAAATTAAAATGAAAAGTAGTTAAAATATCATGAACAATAATACACACATTATATGTGTGTGTATGTGTATATTACATGTGTACGTATAATATACAAAATAGTACATTATATAAAATTATATATTATATGTATACATTTATAATATATAATACATATACATATACATATTTATATTATATGTATTAATATAATATAATATATGTAATGTATTATATTACATATTTTAATATATAATAAAATATATAATATATATTACATATATGGTATTGTATATAATATAATTTTTTATTTTAAAAATAAGTGAAGCAGCTTACTTCAAAAATTGAGCAAAGGTTAATGGTTTTGCTCAGTTTCAAGAGTAAAATACTTTACATTTTAAAGCTGGTACTCCGGAGATATTGTTCAAAAGAACAATATTTTTATAATTTTGGATTTAGAAATAGAGGTGCGTGCTTTTGAGACTGTAATAGAACAGCCTCTTATATTCCATGACACAAATGACAAGCCAAAAAGACACCATTTAACCTTGCATGATAGGCTTCCAAGAAAGCTATGCATCTCTTACTGCAAACTTTGTAGCTGCCCTACGGTTATGATGATTTAACTGTCTGGTTGATAAACTACTAATTTAGTCCTTGTCTTGAATTTGGCTTTTGAGCTGTATAGCTAAGGGGATTTTAGGGTAAATGTCATCAATTGATCTTTTGCCTGTTCTCATGAAGTATGATGTTCAATTACCTAAAATAAAATTATAAAGACATTACATAACATTCTTTGAGCGGCTTTTTTCATTTTAACTGGTTCAAGTTTGGTATGCCCGCTTACATGATTTCGGATGGCTATGGACTGTGGCCTCAATGAAACGGAATTGTCTTTGCCTTTTACTGTCAGTCCCTTTTCTTTTTTTTTTTTTTTAAACCTCCTTGTAAATAATTTGCATGTATATATTTCTTTTGCAAGTTTGTTTACCACTGCAGACCCCATGGAGGAGTGTGGTTTTGGAAGTCATTAACAGTTTCAATGAGATTCAAGTCATCATAGGTGTACCATAATTTCAATTAACATGAACTATTCCTTGTTGGATAGGATTTTCTTTGTAAGCCTATTGTATTGTTTTCTATAACAAGTCACTGGGATAAACAGAAATCTGTGACTATTTACCATCCAGATGATGGTAACTGTTACTTTGCACCAATGTCAACAACATAATAGACTTGTGAGAATCTCAGAAACGCCTGCCTATGGTAACCTTTAATCCATGTGCCATAGATAGAATTGTCATCATCCTGTACTTTACCGGATGACCAGGCACCAAACTGAATTTGAAAAATCTACACAGAATAGCCAGAGCCATCTTCATTTGGAGATATGCAGAATCTTTCCCTAGGCAGATCCTTGGCCCAGCCTGCATGTCAACAAAAAATAGGCTTCAAACAACAAAATTTCCAAAGTTGACATATCCAAATGGAAGTTTTTCAGAAATGATGTTCGCCTGTATTAACAAATGCAAGTATTTTCATTCTTAGTCATTCAAAAAGTACCTGGAATGCAGTGAACTTGAATGGAGATGCATTCTGGAAATATCCCTCTTTGAGCCATCTCTCGGGCTTAAACAAAGCTGCATCTGGACCCCAATTGTACTCCATTCTGCCCATTGAGTAGGGAACATATGTCACCATCCCTCCTGCCTTTACTTTAGTTCCATCAGGTAATACATCATCCTCCAAAATGCCTTTTGGGTCCTGCAAATGTACAAATTCAGTACTTGTGTTCATTTTACTCGTCATGCTAATCACTAGGAAAGTGAATAACATCCAAACATGAAATAACCCAATGAAGAATATTAAAATTCGCATGTGATGGACCTGAGGCACAGCAGGGTATAGTCGGAGTGTCTCAGTGATCACTGCATGCAAATAGGATAATCTTCCCAGCGAATCATAACTCAAAAGTTTAGCATATTGTATTACTCTTTGATTAAATGATTCAGGATCCTCTGTATCACCCTGAAGCAATGTCACCTTTTCTTCCCTTGCCCGTTCTTCTTCGTAAGTTTTGAGCTCTGAGTATAACCTTTCTGCTACATGGTGGTGAGTCAGTATCATGTATATGGCCCAAGAGAGAGTTGTGGCTGTTGTGTCACGGCCAGCAATGACAAAGTTCAGGACCACATCTCTGAGGCTTTTATCAGTTATGTTGTTCTCTGTGTCTTCTCCAAGTTCAATAAATCTTGATAATATGTCATGCTTCATCTGATTATGTTCCATAAAAAGTTAAGTTATTTCGCTTCATGGCAACAGAAAAGAAACTGTCAACTGAGAGAAGTTCTAGACATCCTTACCTTTTCATTGTTACATGTCTCTTTTGTTGCTACTATCTCTGCTTTCCTTCTTTGAATGACAGAATATGTGAAATCATCAATAATTTTGATGCTCTGGTCAAGTACTGCTTCTGACCCTATATTGAGGAATTTCTTGATTCTCCATAAGGGGTCAATAAATCTAAGAGTTACTATAACGTTTGCAGTGTCGAATGCCCGAGCAAAGCTGTTTTCTGGTAGATGGGGGGCCAGTGTACCTATTTCTACCCCAAAACCTACTTTACATATGGAGTCCAAAGTCATCCTCATGAATAATTCCTGGAAGAAAAGATCTTTTATCTCCTTTAAATCATCAGTTTGCTCTCTAACATATTCAAAAAATTTCAGTGAAGAAGTCTGGAATCAATTGTCTATGAATTGCGACTTACCTGCATATCCACATGTTGGTTTTGGAGAGATGCATGACTTAGAATATCAGAGAGCTTGAGGCTATATTCTCTGAAGACCACAGTGCTGAAATCCCTCAAGTTTTTGGAAGCAAACTCAAAACTTGCAGTCTTCCTTTGTTTCCTCCACAGCTCACCATCCACGTTGAAGATGCCATCTCCAAGTAGCACCTCCATATATGAGTGATAAATTTCACCCTTCAAAATGAATAGAATACCATGACCATTAATGTAAAGGGAAAACAAAAAGTTGATGGATAGGAGTGAAATCTCTGTGCAGTAGGATCAGATTTACACACTTGAGACTCCTAATAAGTCTAGAAAGGAGACTTGGGGGGATCTTTTCACCTTTGGGTAATTAGTGAAGTTGGTTTTGAGAACATGTTCTACATTGGCAGGATCAGCAATATAGGTATACGTGGTGAATGGCATTGGGACCACCAATGTTCTTGATTCAGAGAGATATTTGGCGAGCCAGTCATGCATTCGGTCATAGTTCATGAGCTGCTCAATTGCTGCACCAAAGAATGGCCATGTTTTCGGCCCTGTTGTGGTCCTCTGCTTCCACCTGTGGATGAAGACCCATGACAGAAGCATACAAGCCACCACCAACACTATCGTGTTGTATTCATCTGTCGATATAAAGGGAAAAGCCGTGTGGTTCAGGTTCTTGTCCTGTCCCATTTTGGAGAGAAGAGTGCTTAGAAGGGGACAAGGCCATTGTTTCTTATAGAGATAAGAGGTGGTTGAGAATGTAGGTGGCCAGTTTCCTAGCTACTGCATCATCAACATTCGCTCTATGCATGTGATCAAAAATAGCTTCACACAATTGGTATCCCTTACCTAACCTGTATAATATCAAACAGGTGGGCCCACAGACTCGCAGGTTTGTGTTCGTATTACTTGACAAAATTTTTAGGTATTACTTAGAACCTTAATGACTCGTCAGGGTCAAATGGTAGCCCAAGCTTATCCAGAACTCTTCTCATTTGTGCAGCTTGTGGGGATTGGATAGCTGATTGCTTCAGCAAATGATCAAAATGTCAAGCCAATAAGAGTAATCTTTTGAGTCCATGCATGCACCAACTATATCATTGGATTCTAGTGCCAATAGATCAGAAGCACTTTTTTGAAATTCTCATGATATGGTCATCTTATCTACCCTTCAATAAAGTATTGCTTCTTTACACCTAAGCGAACAATAACTAAACAATCTTGTATTGGAACATCCTCCCTACATTCCATATCTTTTGAAGTCAAAACTGGGAAGCCATGCGGCCCACCTACCATTGTAGTTCTCTATTTGATTTTACTTTAAATTTTTTTTTTACCATACTATTTGATGAAGCTGTAATGCCATAGCCTGGTCAAAATCCAAATAGAAAATGATTATCATTGTTAATAAAGTATTGTGAACATCCATGTAAGACCTTTCCAATATCATTCTAGAAACTGTCACTGATCAATGGATTCAAATTGCCAAGAAGAGCTGGATCTGTATCTTAATTAGCAATGTTATGAAATCCTCCAAATTAACTTAATCATTCTTCTGTAGACATTATTCAAGGTCCCTTCATCAGGCATCTAAAATATTTCTTCCCATTAAATGAAATTTTTACAATTTCTGAACAGTTGCACCAAATCAAGCCCAGCAAACCCTATTAACAATATATATATATATATATATATGTTTATTTATTTATGTATAATCACTGAAATTGGTACATTGAATTCAAAAAAATTGGCTGGTTTGCTCCACTGCTATGGCTTCCTTGAAACTTCAGCGAGTTCATGTACTGGTGTGGAAATTCCCCCAACTGGAATTTGTCAAATGTAATTTGGTAATTGTCAATGTAGGAGTCGTATGTATTGTCATTCAATAGCTGGGGAAGTGAGCCCAAGCTATCCAATTCCCACATTTGAGAGAGTGAACAAGGCCTTGGAAGCTTCATCAACTGTGAGTCATTGGTTTCAGATGTAGTCCCTGATTGGGCAGTTGAATTTTCGACAGTTTGCTCCAGTACTCGGCCTATATTTTTCTTCTTATAGATCCTGCAGAGGACCCAATCATCCAACTGCAGAAAAAACACAATCTTGGTCAAAACAGACAACATATTTCCAACATAACGAAGCAGCCAGAAGCAGAAGCTTACCCTCATAGATCCATTTCGCTTAGTTTGGCTTTTTGATGAATCGCTCAGCCTGTATTCATGCATAATCCAATCCGTCTTCATACCCTTTGGGGGCTTTCCCTTGTAGAACACAAGAGCCTTCTTGACTCCCACATACTTGGCTCCACTGTAAATGGCCTTGTCGGTTCCTGTGGCCTTCCAGTAACCAGATACAGCGGCTCTATTGGGTCGAACCCCGTTTGGATACTTACGGTCACGCGGGCTGAAAAAGTACCACTCGTGCTCTCCAAATTCTGCCTTCTCTACACTCCCATAAGGCGAAAAATCAATGTCAGCTCATGTAAGAAACTCAATAGCATATGGACAAGGACAGTTTAAAGACTCAATAAGATCATCTCGTTAAAACTTTCTTTTTCACTATCTGAAAAGAAGACTTGACCACTCCATTTTTTATCTCAATTTGAGAGGAGCCTTGCATCGTTACACAGCATAATTAATCATAGCCGTCCATGTAATTAATTAAGAGAGTTAGAACAAATGTGTACAACATGGAGGGCTGTGATTGGCTGTTATCTCTCTTTAAGCAATGCATGGAAAAGTAATTATGATGAGGTTATGGATTGTAAAGGCTAACCAGGGAGTTGCCAAGGATCAAACTTGTAGATATCAACCTCTGGGATGATGGAAACAGGGCATGGCCTTGAAGTGGCCTGGTTTCGGAGGTAGAACATGATTAGCTCCTCGTCCGTAGGGTGAAACCTAAAACCAGGAGGGAGGTCTGCCGAACTACTTCCCCTTTCTACCATCTTTTTCTCGCACTGAAGAGATTAAGTAAGATCAAAGGCCAGAGAGGTTGGGTTCTAGAGGTAGAGGAGAGGTCGAGACTACGAAAGAGGAGAAGAGAGGAGGCTATTTGAAATATTGGGAAGGAGAGGACTAGCCATTTTACTTGCGTTGGGATTTTGTCCTCTAGCGTCGGATCTTTTATAATTCTAGGGATTGCGTCACATGGGTAAGCTGTTTTCTAGGACTAGGATGGACCTAGTATGGGCAATGCGTGCCATACTTGCACGAGTGGATAAAATGCTTTACTTCCCTGGAGAGATATCCACACTTGGAATTGGGATTGGGAATATTCTTCCATGGAAATTGGCATTGGTTGGAGACCTTTTAATCGTCAAATTTATCACTCAACCCCTAATAATTAAAACCAATCGCTCGTTTCTCGCGCCTATAAAATATTTTCATTTCTGCACCAAGAAAATTAAACTTCCGTGACTCATGGAGGTATTCTTAGACTTGTGCACTAAGAGTTAATTACATAAGCAAAGTTAAGACTTCATGATAAACAATTATAGGATAGCAACACAATTGAATCACGTATTGTCATTTTACTTGTTAGTAAAGCACCCGTTTGTCTACTAACTTCATTTAAAAGTAATGACATAGTTATAGAAATTAACTTCTCCATGTTAACAAGAACTCTTAAAAATAATTTTTTTATTTTTTAAATAATCCTAAAATTAATTAAAGACTTTATGCCTTTTTAAACCTAAATGTAAAATAGAGAGATTGTTTAAAATTCAATTAATTAGGTAAAATTTAAATAATTATTAAATTTTTATATTTATATTATAGTTTTTTTGATCTCATATTATACATATTTTTTAATTATTTATTAAAATATATAAAATTAATTATTATTCAGAAGTAGGGTTGTTATGTACTGATTTTATATAAAAATTGTCTCATGCAGGGTCAACTTCTCTTGATAAGTTAATTTAGGTGGAACTGATTATTGAACAGAAATTAGTTTTATATATTTTAATAAATAATTTGAATTATGGATAATTATATAAATAAAAATTATTGTATTAATATGAATAAGACACTAGTATCAATATTTAGGAATGTATGAACAGAAAAGAAAAACGCAGTCAATGGCGTAAAGAGAGTAGGTTGCTTTTTCCTACTCGAGCAAGTACCTTAATTACTTTTCAACCTCAGATTGGAAAGCAGATGGAACAAAACCTGTGCGTTACGAGCCTAGTCGCCAGGTGGAGCCGTCAACAACTGACTTAACAACTCGACACGTGTCGCAGGTCAGAAGAAAAGGACAGGAAAAGGATAAGTATCGGGCAGAGTCCGAATGGGATGGCATTTACGTCGGTTGGGATTTTCGGTCCTTATCCACCCAGCTCACCCCTTCCCGGGCCCTCACTGGGCATCCATCCCTCTGCTGATCTTGAAGTTCGACGCTATCTCTGCAGTGACCCAGGTTTAGGCACCTCACTCTCAGCGTGTCATATTGTGGTCCTTCCAATCATCATTCCTGTTCCCACAAAACGTGGCGTGGGTGAATTGTGCACCGTGTTGGCACGGAGAATTTTCTTTTTTCTTTTGAATGTAGAGAGAGAATATTCTTTGAATCTCGTATGCTGGATTGAAGCCGCCAATTATGTCCTCATTTCTGATTGGCAGTTTGGCACGCGCAGAGGCGGCTTGTCTTTGTTGACCAACGACCCTCGGCTCTCCCATGCCTAAGAATATTTTGAACTTTCCCATTTGGAATCATGGATAAGGAGGTGAACCCGACTTTTACTATTCGTGTGTTAATAGATGTCAAAAGTTTAAATTTTTAATCTTATGATATAAATTTTAAAACATTTATTTTAAAATAAATTATCAATATCTATTAAAATAAAATCATATAAAATTTGAAATAAAGAACCATTCTTTATCACAATAGGTCAAATATATTACTTACATTTAATATTAAAAATTAATTCAGTAGGTCAACAATTCTAATATTTGATAGATAAATATTAAATATTAGTATTTGTATTAATTAAGTTAATATAAAAATTTGTGACTTGAAAAGTTAAGATTTAATATTAAATAAATTAATATTTACAAACTGATTTAACCAATGATGTCTGTCAAAAGTACTTCAAATCAATGGCTAAAAGCTATTATCTCTTTAACAATGTTTCCAAAAGTACTCCAAATCAATGGCTAAAAGCTATTAACCCTTTAACACGTAAAAGACATAATGTGAATGGGGTTAATAATATAGGTCTAATAGCCGTGCAAAAGGACATGGACACTTAGGTAGCAAGAACGTGGAATAGGGATAGTGTTTGACAAAAACTCTTGCAATTGTTGTTCCCCAACTAATTGACTTGTATTCCACTGTTGAAAGCTCTTCATCATGTTGCATTATACATGAGATGATTTATTTATTTATTTACTTATTTAGTAAAGGATGATAATAAACGAAATACTCGACAAGGCATTGTCATGCGATGGATATGGACTATTGAGTTTCATGGATTGAACAAGTCCGGAGTATAGGAATAAATACAACCCCACTCTATGTGATTCGAAACCAAAGTAAATAAACCAAGTCACAGCAAGATAGAATAAACTAATGTAAAGGAATATCGAGATTTTTAATGTGGAATACTCAACTGGGAAACACCACGAGACATTTGTTTAGGAATTAAATCCTCCTAGGAGGGAAAAATAATAGAACAAATTCTTTTTCTAAATTAACCGGAAGAATTTGGCAAACAATTAGAGTAAAAAACAAAGTACTCTTGCGGAGAACAGCATCTAAGTGAAAAAGAAAAAAGAACAAGAAGCAAAATTGAACCTTAGAAAACCACCGGACATGCCAAAAGTATTGAAAATGTGGTAGGTTTGAACTACCAGTTGGTGGTGTCAAATACAACTTCTGTTCTTCTGACCGAAGTTAGCGGAAGAAGATGGGTTGTCGGCTGAGGGTTCACGACGGGAAGGAGCTACACCGCTCTCCCTCTCATTTTTTGTATATTCTTCCCCTTTCTCTCTCTATTTGTATTTTGCTCTTTCTCTATATTGTTACTGTTGTCATACCTCTACTTGTGCTAATTAAGCCTGTAAATAGGCAATTGAAGACGCATCGTGGAGATTAGAGAGAAAACAAGATAACCCTATATATGAGCATGTCGGATGAAGCTAAAGACTGTACGTTTTATCTAGAAACCTTCTTCCTTATTTTGTTTTCAGAGTATAGGCTTGGCTTGCACATGAAAGTGATAACCTATTAAGGATTCTTGCTGAAGAGGACACCGAATTTGCTGATTTAATCCCTCATAGTATAGTTGAGTTTTCAGATTTTCCCTTTGGATTATTTGCCTTGGTATTTGATGCTTCAAAATATTTTTCACAGAAAACACCCTGTGAAATCTGGTCTGGTCATTCAAACTTTGTAGTCTAACAAGATGGCTCCAAAGCTTTAATTTTGCTGGAGGGACCAATTTCAACACCTCTCCTCCCGACTAAGTGATAGGCTCTCCAAAGCTTGCTTACTTTCTACAATAATCGATTCTTTCGAGCGGGCTTAGTTATCATATTTGAGACATAAATGTTTTCAACAATTAACGACTTTATTTCAATTGCTGCAACCGTTGGTACATAATCTCACTGTGCTTCAATCTGGAGTGGAAGGTAGGATGCTTGCTTAAGAGTGTAGCACTTTAACAGTCACAGTGTACCATAAACTTCCCTTGCTCAATGCTCAATTCCTACAGAAACTCTTCATCCAAAAGAACTCTTTTCTACCTCCTATTGGAGCAATATATTCAGCCTCTGTATAGTGGAAAATCCAACACATTTCTATAGTCTGTATTGCCATGAAATAGCTCCCGTTGCAAAGTTCATTGGATATCCTAAGATAGATTTCCTTTTGTCAATACCCACCAAATCTTTGTCCGTATAACCATCCAAGATAGGGTTTTGTTGCCAAAGCCTACACTCAAATTAGAAGTGTCTCTAAGATATCTAAAGATTCACTTTAATTGTAACCTAGTACTCTTTTCTAAGGTTTGACATGAGCCTGTTAACGACTCCAATGACAGGAGAGTTGTCTGGTGCACACCATAACATACACCAAACACTGAAACATGTGGAATAATATTCACCTCTTCTTTCTCTTATATATTGATAGGGCTTTGTTTGGAACCAAGTCCGAACTGTGTTAAGAATCGAAGTTCACAGTGTAAAATATTAGAAACTTTCCGCACGTTGTGGAAGTTTATGTAAGAATTTATTATCAAGTATAATATATATTAATGGTTACTAAGATGGGGCGAGTTTTTGATGTATATAAAAAATGTAACCATAAAAAAAAATATTTGTATTTTAGGATGTACATATTGGAGTATTAAAGTTAAGATCTTACATGTTGGATCATACCTGGAAATGACACATGATATTTTATAGTGGAATTCAAACGAGGGCTATAACTTTTGAGGTAGAGCACATTCATACCTCCTAGTATTGTAAGAGGATATTTGTGGGACACAAGGCAAACCAAAAAGACGGCAGCATGGTGGGTGGTTTTAAAGTGAGTGGTGAGGATAAATGAAGCTTACTAAAATTTCACCAAAAATTTATTTTACTGAATTTTAACATGATTCTAGCGCTAAATTTGATATTTTCTTGTATGTTTTCTTTAGAAGAAGTTAAACCACAATTTTCTCTAGATTATTCTGACCATTTATTTGGGCATTTCCCATTTCCTATGATTTTTCTATATAATTTCAAGTGTCACGGGTAGTTTAAGGATTAGCATTTACTAAAAAATAATGAAGAATGGAATTTAAACAATTTTTAGTATGAAAGATCATTTTTTTATTTTTTGCTTTGAGCCGAGAGTAGGGAAAGGGGAAAAAGGGAAGCTAGAATTTAGTACAAAACCTTCTGACCCATTGAAATCTTGTGAACCTGTTCTCATATCAAATTAAAATGTTCGTTGGGTGAATTTAAGATTTAGAAAAAGTGATATACCACTTGTAAAATTTAGGGTACAAATACTCTTTTTTTTTTCTAAATTTATTTAAATGACACTCAACTCCATTTTTAATTATGACTAACGGTTATTTAACAATTTTGTTAAAACCAAGATGAGAATGACTCCATTTCACCTCTCTAAATTACCTATCTGATTAAAACTTAAAATATTATATATTTTACTTAGAAAATTTAAAATTTCAAAATAAAGTTTTTGAAAATAAAAAATCTAACCTTTGGATAAGATAATTTTACTATTTTTTAAAATTTTATTTATGATATTTAATTTTATTTAAATTTTTTTAAGTTTTAATGACATTTAACACTTTTTTAATTTAAATGACACTTGTCCATTCTTATTATAAAATAAAATTTATTTAATAATTAAAATAATAAAATTAAATTATTAAAAAGTTAGATTTTTGAAAATTAAAAATAAGAAATTTTAAAAATAAGTGAATTAAATAATATTTTAATTATTAATTAGATCAGTAACTAAAATACGTGAAATTAAGTTATTTTTACATATTTTTTTAACAAAATTGTCAAGTGATTATTAATTAAATGGAGAAAATATTTTTTCATAGTAAACCACCCCCCCCCCCCCCCTCCCCCAACCCCCACACACAAGGAAAAATGTCCCTCGGATCCGGGCCTGGTGCAATTCATCATTTAGCCAACCAACCGGCCTCAAATTTATTTATTTATTAACTTATTTTGCTTACCAAATAAAATTTCAAGTTTTCATAAACCAAACCAGGGCGACATAGACCATAGTTAATGGGCGGAATACCCTTTTACAACTCCTAGGGTAAAAATTAATCCTCCAGTCAAGTTTTACTGGCTTTACTTCAAAATCAGTTCTCCATTACAGCTTAACAATTCTTATTTGAATCAATTTCCTTTTCCAGTTTTCAATGAGCATAGTTGGACATTAAATAACGAGTCAAGTCAAGCATCATCACATATTGGTGAATATGACCAATACCATGGGCACTGGTGGCATCAACACTAGTTTGGAGGACTGATAATTGCAATTAATTAGAGACTTAAGTAATTTTGGTAAAATAGTAAATAAATGGCAGCAGTGACAATAATAATCTAAAATTCATAAATCTGACAATTTTATTCTAACTTTTTATTTTTTTTAAAATTTAAGAATTTATCTGACCATGTTGCCCACGCAGAGTTGGGCTTTCCTTGGCAGCGAGGATTGGAATTTGTATTTAATACTGGGATTGATTCAAATTATTTTAATATTAGATGAATTAATATCATATATTAAAATTAATAACGATTTAAACGGATAAACCCGTGCAATAATTAATCGAAAAAGGAGTCACGTGGGCCGGAACAGGCAAAACGACAACTGGATGAATCTCAGCCCTAGCAATGATGGGTGCAATGAGAGTACCGGGTGAAAAGTACGAAATTTCTTTGTATTTTTTTAGATATGTAAAACTTTTTTAGGATACAAAAATTTTGTCAATTTTTATTATATTTTAATATATTTTAGAATATTTATCTTTTTATTTATAATTAACATTAATAAATTATAATAATTAGATTAAGAATTTAATTAAAAAATATATAAGATGGATATTGATATAAAAGAAAGAAAAACTTTGAAGACTAAAATAAATATAGTGTATTAAATTTTGTTCATTTTCTCTTATTTTTTATTTTAAAAAAGAATTATAGAATCTTACTTTGTTTTTGTTATTTTGACAAAATAAACAATCATTATGAAAAAATATTATTTAAAAAATTTTGAAAAAAGTAAAATATACATAATAGAAAAATAAAATAATAATTAAAAATATTCAACTCACAATATTAGAGAATTGAGTTTATTGTAAAAAAATGAATCATATGATGAAGAATAACATTTTTAATATAAATATTATTTTTAAATTTTAACTAAATTAAAAAAATAAAATTTATAATTATTTTTACTTAAAACAAGTAGAGGAATATTGAAATATAATATATTTTATTTTAATTTTTTTATTAAGAGAGAGTTTTATATAAGTGAACCAAAACACAGTGATGTATTATGACTTTTTTAAAAAAATAATTTTGACAGAAATAAAGTTTAGTGAATAAGGAATCTTGGTAAAAAAAATAAGTAAATATAATACGTTTTTGTTTAATTTTAATATTAAAAATTTTTACGTAAATTAATTAAAATACTGAGATATTATAACTTTTTCCCGAGAATACAAAGCACATGAGGGCGGCGTTGCCAAGGCGGCAAGAAATGTGGACCGTCGGATCGAAAGAAGCTAGAGATTTAAAGAGACCCGTAACCTCGGGGGCAGTACAAGTCAAACAAAGACCAGCAAACGGATCTGCAGCAAAGGACGAATAAGGGTTGGCGACGATGCAAATGGCGAGAGGAAGTTTGGAAGACCAACATACCCATGAAGTAGATCCAATGTTAATCACTTGAACTATTACTTAAACGTAACAGTAGTAGCAACAAAGCCTTTTTCCTCCTGCCTCTTTGCATTCATATTAGTAACGTCTTTCTTCGTTCTTCTGGTAGCCTGTGTGACATTTTTCGTGTTTGATCTACACCACTATTCCGAACTTCTTCCATTTGTATGGTATGAACAATAAATTTTAAATTCTTTGATTGGAGTAATTGTCTCCAATAGGAAAGTATAGAAAAGAGATATTTAATTATAAATAAGAGTATTATATATAATATCAAAGTGGACTTTTAAGTATTAATTTAGTTATAGTGTGACTCACACAAGTAGTTTTAAAAATAGATAAGTAAGATGATAAAATGTTATAAACCTTATTTTAAAATAACAAAATATCATAAATATTATTTTAACAAGAATGTTAATAATTAGAATAAAGAAGGATATCACGTAGTTTATACTGGGCAAAGTAGACGACTCACGTGTAAATATTTTACTTACAAAAATCATGGCAAGTGTGCAACTATTTGTGGGATGCTGATGTGACATTATGGTAAAAAGAGGAAATCCAAAAAAATAAAAGCTACCTAATACGTGGCCTAACTCTATCTGCGTCGGTGAACACTCCCGTACTATGCTCAAAAAAAGTGTTTTGAAATAGTTTCTACGTGGACCAATTATGGTTGGCCACGTGGATTAGTCAGATCACGTGGACCAATTATTATTAGTCACATGCATGACTTCGAGGACCAAAGTGTAAATATTTTGAGGGGTCAAAGAGTAAATAGTGCATTTTTGTCATCTTCCTCTCGCCGTTCGTCGTCGTTTGCCGCTGCACACCTGCAGACTGTCGTTCGCCGCCGCACGCCTGCACACTTGCAAACCGCCGTTCGCCGTTAATGGAACGGATTTGGCTTTGCCGAACGGATCTAGATGGAACTGGGGCTTAGATGGAACAGGGGCTTAGATGGAACAGATCTAGCTTTTTGTTCACCTGCAGACCCCCGTGAACGACTCATGGTATAGTGCATCATTGGAGGAGGAGGAAGACGAATAGCGTGCGGCGGCTCTGGAGGAGGAAGGCGACCAAAGTGAAGCCAGATCCGTTCGACTGCAACAGATCCCCGTGAATGACGCGGTGAAGCTAGATCCGTTCGACTATTCTGCGAGGAGGAAGATGACCGAACGGCGTGCAGCGACTCTGCGAGGAGGAAAACGAATGACGTGCGGCGGCTCTGGAGGAAGAAGACGAACGGCGTGCGGCGGCTCTGGAGGAGGAAGACGAACAAGCTGTATTTGCACTTTGGTCCTTCGAATAACTTTTACTTTCACTTTGGTCCCTGGAGTAATCCACGTGGCCAATAACAATTAGTCCACGTGGAGAAGGTTTTAAACAACCCTTTTTGGGGTTGGTACCGTAGTCAAGGCCATCTGCGTCTGATCGACAACCATGTGAGGTTTTTCCGCGATCTTCCTCCAGCAGTCTCCCCACTCTACCTTTATATATACATAAAGAAGGGAACGTGGGCGCCACACGTCTTCTGTAATTAAAAGATATTCATAGCAGCCATAATCTGTTCATTCAATTAAAATAATCTATGTTAATTAAGTTCTCATAAGGTCATTTATGTATTTTCCCTTGAATTTTAAACATTAAGTGGGCGTTTGGTGTGGATTTCATAGTACGCCACTTGGTGAAAGAAGGAAAACAAGTTTAGTTAATTGTTTGGTGGGACTAGTTAACAAGCTACTCTTAACATATTTTTAATTGATATTAATAAATTAAATTTTTGTATTATCTTTTTATATTAAACATGATAATTTAGTCATAAACAAACAATTTCAAAACAGGAACACTTTTTTTAGTTTACATGATATCTGCAAATTTAAATCTAATTAACATTGATATATATTTTCTTAAGTAAAAGAGATAAAAGAATTTAAATTTAATTGCATATCAATTAGACTGTTCATGTATCTTCTTCGGGGGTTTAGATAAATTAAAATTTATGTAATTTTCTTACTTTAATTGATATATTCCCTTATGTTTTACCTTAATTTTTGCTATTTTTTATTCTGTTTACTATTCCTTCATCCTCTCTGTGATTTGATTTTATGATGCATTCTTATTCTCTATGCATAACATTCATCCAATTATCAAAACATGATTAACCTTTAACATTCGTTATAAGTATACTTGAATGAATTTCGTCTAATATTTAGCCGCTCTCACAAAAAACTTATGTAACTATGGCACAATTTTCTTTTGTGTAAGAATTTACATTCAATTAATAACAAAAGGATAAATATATAGTGGGAGGATTAGGAAACCTGGTCTATCTTTTTTTAAAAAAAATTATATTTGAAATGTTATATTTTTCAATATATTGTAAATAAATAGAAATAAAATAAAAAATTTCTTATCCTACATTTAAAATTCAAAAACATAACCTAATTTTATGTTTTATTATATAAATTGTAGGGATTTGTTTTTAAAAAGGTAAGTAAAAACGGAGAAAAAAGTAAACATGGAAAAATAGAAAACAATTTTTTCACAATTTTTCATGGTTTAATCTGGTTTTAGTATCTTGGTTTTTGTGATAATTTTGATTTCAAAAATAAAAAATTTTAGCCAAATCTCAAAAAAAATCAATTTAAGACATGACTGAAATTAGCTAGTCTAATTAAGATTGATTTTCAGTTTCAACCCGAACTGTGAATAGGGCTAGCTTAGGCTAGCCCAATTAAGGGAAAGGCTTGACATTATAAAAATGCAAATTTTCTGGACCGGACCTTTTTATTCATGGTCGCATCCATCTAGTTGTACTGCCATGGTTATTGGTCAAAAAGGAAGCTGCGTTAACTTCATAGCATCAAATAAAAGCTTTGCATTAACCCTGAGGAACTTATAACTATCATCAGTGTCCAAAACACCGCGACTCCCTTCCCCTATTTTGGAAATTTCATACTTCTAACAACTCTATATTTGACCTTGCAAGGATTCCTTTTGTAAATTTTCGTATTTTTTGGATTTTTTTCACCCTCCAAAAATTTTTATATCTTGTAAGACATAAAAGTGAGATCAAGATTCTTTTCAAATTAATTCAACTTTCAACCAATTTTTATTTAACACTTGGTGAAAGTCTTTTTCAAAACTCAAAAGTCACCTAGTATTTGGAGATTTCATTTCTATCAAAAATCAACAAGTATTCAACCAATTCTAACTGTTCCTAAAAAGGAATTGATGAGATCCAATTAAGTAAAGTGGAGAAAGGAATCCTGCAATCAATTCTGAGACTGTTAGAAGATAGTTTAACCATCATGTGTGGATTCGTAACATCCAATAATCAAGGATGAATTGGTGTGGGAGAAATCTATTTTGTTTGGAATTCTTGTTCAAATTTGAATAAGGATTTTTTTAAAATCAATTATAAAAGTATATTTGGCTTTGTTAGTTAATTAACAGCTCAGTTTATCCTTAAAAATATTCAAGTTAAGTTTGAATTATATTTGTGCTTGTGAGTTGGTTGAGCTTTAGATCTATGGATTACTTTTTTGTAATATGTTTTGGCCGCTATTTATGTTTCAAAAAATTATTAATCAAATGTAGATCAAATTCGTCTAAGACATTTGATTTTTGAGTGAAATATACCTTCTATAACATTGCCTTTAGTGCCTCTTGCATCCCTTATAACATAATCTATACTGTAATTTTAGTATGTAAACATTGTTACATATGAATCAGAGTTTTATTAGTAGAATGTATCACATTTTCACAATTTTGAAAGTGAGAAAAAATTATTAATTTAATTTCTTTTTGTATTTCCTCACCATTTTTGTATGTAACCTCCGTTATGCAAATATTATATGTTCACTTACTACTTAAAGAAACATTTAATAGTTGTCATCACATATAATTTATTAAACATTCCCTAATCAAGCATACACCACCAACCAGGACATTGTATTGATTATGTTTTAAACATAATATTTTGAAGTTCTATCTTCTTGGTGGCCTGATTATTAATTTCCTGAACTTGACAGTCCGTTGACCCTGTTATATCTAAATTGATGATTCATCTCCCGTATCTCAATCTCTTCCTGCTTGCATTGGAAGACAATAAGTTTCTTAGTCGTACAATTATTTTAAATGACATGTAATTTATCTTCTTCCAATTTATTTTGTATTTTCAAGAAATACCTTCCATAATTTTGTTTTGTAAGATGTTAATTTAATAGGTGGAGTTAATTTCCCATACCGTATCCAAATATGTGCAGTAGAATGACCCGAACTGATGAATCAAAATTGAATATTATTATAATTTTTTTTTTTCAATTCCTCTGTAAGTGGAAGGTCAATAGCTTGCTTATTCTTTCTCTTGGCGTGCAGTGTTTTATGTCCGAGGGTTGTCTCTCTGGGAATTCTCGTCTGTTGAAGTTAAGCTTGATTAAAATATTGAGTTAGGACCAATTGGAAGTGAACCCTACAGGAGATGATTTTATTACGATGATTTGGACGGGTCCTAACGATACTTTCAAGATGTTTAAACCAAAATAAAAAATAAAAAATAAAAAATTGAAAGGAAAAAAAAAAATTAAATACAGAAAAGAAAGAACTCATTAATTATGTGGACCTTGCTGTAATATATCTTTTTCAATATTTTTGTTTTATTTTCACTATTATCCTGCACGTTTTATCCATTTTCAAATTAATTCTAATTACTTGCATGCGTAAAAGGCTATTTTAACAAATTATTTTGGTTTGTTATTACTTAATCTATTTGAATTTATTTTATTATGCCCTAATTAAATTAATTATTTTAATTAAGAAATATTTATTAATTTATTTCAATTATTTTATGAGACGTTGAAACCACAGAAATAACAAAAGTCCATAGTGCATGTTTATTTTTTAATTATTTATTTGCGTTCCTACACTTACTAGAAAACCAAAGTTTTGTAAAAATACCAATTCACCCGAAGGTCCAATGATGAATTATCCCTTTGAATTTCTTTTTTTAAAAAACTTATATTGTGCCCTTTGAATGTTAGTGATTTTGTTCATTATGGATCCATCAATTAGGGTAAAAATAATTGCTGAATTTTCATTTATGTGTTAATTTATTTGGAAGAGGTTGCTTTCTTTAGGTATATTAATTTTTAATGATGACATGATCTTTTCAAAGCAGTTTTTTCTTTAGGCAAAACCATACCCACCAAGCTACCCATCAGCCAAGCTCCTCCGTTGTCTACTCGTCCAAAATACATTAGTCTAGTGGGGAAGACAGGTGGCCTAGTTGAAGGTGGTGTCATCCAAAGAGTGAATTCGATAAAGGGGAGGATCTCACAAATTATTTTTTGAAAATAATTTATGTCAGCATGGATTGATGCTTCGAATTTTGCCTTTTGAAAAAAATAGACTGTATAAATTATATGTGAAATCCAGATTTTTAAAATAAAAAGTAGGTTGAAAATAAAATTTAAAAAATTATTGAAAATTTCTTGACTACAAAGAATCTTCTCTTACTCTCTCTGTTCTGTTCTTCAGCTTTTTCTCACATAGCTCTTTTATTATAAATTCGTTGATCCATGTTATTCCACACGTAAACTGCAATTAAGTGCAAGATCTTCACACTCCATCTCTCTTTGACATCTTGAGCTTTAAGCAGCATCACCATGTCTCCACCTCCCTGATCCTACTGCCTCGTTGTTTCTCTTTCCCTCTAGACCATCTTCACTTGTAGTTGCCAAGACAATGCTGTTGATTCCTTTTCCACCCTTTGCTATTTCCACCATTGCGGTGACATGACCATTAAATACCCATTTTGCTAGATGACTGAGTCAATCTCAACTCAATATTACTGTTGCAGGGGTTTGGGCCTCAAATGCTCTGTTGATGGCGGCCTTATCTTCTACCTCACCGGTAATTCATACACCAAAAATAGATTACGTTTCCTACGTCCTCGCAGTCTTCGATATTGACGTTACAGCTAGCCCACTGTCCCAGGCTCGACATAACCTTGCTCTGGAAGCCTTGCCATAGTTGTCATCCTCATATTTTGGTGTGACCCCCTTAGTTTTTGTTCAACTGTCGCAGTGTAGCAGATACACCTAATTATTTCCGCCACCTTATTGAGTGTTTGGAATTTGAGTCAAAGTGCCCCTATGTCTTTTGTTCTGGACAGTGAAATTCATAGGGGTAAATTTTGGCATTTGCAAGGGTTATTCAAAAGAGCTTATATTAATAGGGTATTTTAAAGATTCAATATGTAGGATTTAAATTTGGTGATATGCCATGATAAAGGGTTTAAATTTAACAAAACTCAATATTCTAATAATGAGTTTAAGAAACAAGAGATGAGTATAATTCATTACGGTAGTGCTTACAGCCTCTTCTACTGTACATATTGAATTTATTATTTGTTATGGTGGTATTAATCAGGCTCTTTGGTTGAAAAATCTTATTATGGGATTAAAAATTGTTGATTATATATTCAAACCACTAAAATTCTGAGAAAAATTTATTTTTATCCTACACGTTTTATTTCAATGGCAAAATCATCTATGTAATTTTAAATTTTAGCAATTTCATCCTTTTAGTCAATTTTGACTACATGTTCCAGCCAGTAAAAGGGTATTTTAGTATATAAACATATAACAATTAAATAAAATAAAAATAACCACTCAATTTTTTCTCTTATTATTTTCAACCAAGTACTGACAAGTTTTCTTTTGTTTTCTTCTCTTGTAATTGTAAATTAATTTATCTACAAATATAATTAAGTGGGTATTAGTGTTTATTATTGGGTTGATGATATTTTAATATGTGTTGAATTTGTAAGTAAATTAAAATATTCAAAATTTTATTAGAACTACTAATAATTAATTTATAAAATCAATAAGTTATGTTTAACTTATGTCATACCATATTATATTTATATTAAAATTTTGTTCTTCAGTCTAGTTTTAAAAATATAAGTGTTGGCATTTTAAATTATTGATATCATATTATATTTATATTGAAATTTTTTATTTTAAAACTTAACATTTATTTAATTTGTAAACAAAATTAGGTTTTAGATGCGATATATATAATAATTAATTATTTCTATTGCACTTAAAACTCCGTGTATATACAAATTAAATACATGTTAATTTTTTATAGAACAAATTTTAATAATCTCAAATTTTATTAAATTAATAATAAAATTAAAACAATTAATTTTACAATTGTCAAATCATTCTCATCCAAAGTCAAATTGGTTAAGTTTGAGATACAGCTTGAATTGAAAATTTCATTTTAGTTTCTATTTTGGTTTTTGACGAAACTAATTAAAGCCAAATTCAAGTAATCAAAAATCATTCCAACCAATTGAAAATTTCAACTACTATAATTTAACAATTATAGTAACAAACAAAATTTTAATATGAAGATAATATGGAATGATGTGATTTTAAAATAATTTATTGATTTTATAAATTAATTATTATAATTTTAATAAAATTTTGAATATTTTAATTTAGTTAAAATATAATTAATGTGAACTCTAAGTACATTTGCAGATAAATTAATTTGTAATTGAAAGGGATAGAAGAGAAAAAAAAAATAAACTCATCAATACTTGGTTTAGAGCAAAATAAGAGAGAAATTGTGGTGCCATTTTTTTATTTTATTTAATTATTATATGTTTGAAGACTAAAATGCACTTCTATTGATCGGAATGTGTTGTTGAATTTACTAGAAGGACGAAATTGCTAAAATTTAAAACCACAAGGATGATTTTGCACTTAGAATGAAACGTGAGGGATGAAAATAATTTTTTTTTCCTGAAAATCTTCTATAATAATAATAATACTGTTATATTCTTTACAAAGAATAACAAAGCAACCAATGGTTCTAAGTTTTTTGAGTTGAAATATCCAATTGTCAAAGATTTTGTGAAGAGAAGAAAAGTTATTGTAGAGCACATTGATACAAAGTTTATGTTAATTGATCTATTAATAAGTCTTAGACACATATGCTTTTATAAGCATGTTGTAAAAATATGAGTATTTTAAGTTTTTTTTTTTAATATTATTGGTTAGTTGCCCTTTTTGTCTTTTCTAATTTGAGTTTTCTTTAATGAATGATTGGCATGCTGTTTTGCATAATATTGTTAGATATTTTGAATTGCTTATGTTCACATATATCTATGTTTGAGATATCTCTAAATTTTATATGTATCAACATAGATATCTCTAAATTTTATATGTATCAATCTAATATATCAATTTCCCCTATAGATGTCTTGAGCATGTTAATTGAGAAATTGATTTTGGTTTTTCTTGGGTATGTTGATTTTGAGCATATTGTTGTGGAACATGTTTTTTTGTCATGATCCAACCTGGGATCAGGACCAGCATCGAAAATAAACTAAACTATTCTTAGCAAACCCAATTAGGAGTGACAAATTATTTAATTTAGTGAAACTTTATACAAATTTCAGTAAAATCTCTCCTAAAATGTGAACATATCTCATATTTATTAATCTGTTAAACAATTACATATGTGGTAACAGAGAATTCCAGATAGCTTATATGCATACAGTTACTATGCTACTCAACAAATATCAAAAATTACAAATCCAACATTCAAAGTTATGAAATTCTACCCCTAGACAAAAGGAGCAGTTATACAACTTTAAATATAGGAAATACATCTAACATGGTCTATAGGCAACAAAAGATCTAGGGAAAAATTTAAAGAAAATGGGTGAATAATCATCTCATTAAGTAATAATATGCATAACTGTGTTCACCTAAGAACAATTATGATACAAACCATTTGAAAGGCAATTTCAACATCTTTAATAAAGCAACAATATTTTAGTTTCGAAATAATTAAGTAACCAATATAAGTGCAAAATAAACAAAGATAACTAATTTAAGCAGACATACAGAGAGGAGTGATCTTGAAGGCCATCAAGGCTCAACAAAAATATGGAGTAGATTTGAACATGTCGATCAAACACGTTGGGCTAGCAACATCCTTGCTAATAGCCCTGTTCACGATTCCGATTCAGACCAAAAATCAGCCTAGACCAAATCGGGAAAAAATTGGACCAGACCAAACTAGACTAGCAAGATCTGGCCTATTTCGGTTCTAAATCATGGGAGCAACTGGTCCAGTTAAGTTTCATGATTTTTTGAACTGGAACCGAAATCGTACTAGTGTTGTTGAATTGGAACCAAATTAAATCGTGTTAATGAACTGGATTTGAACCATGAATCGGTACTGTAAGTGAATCATGAACCATGAACCGTAAATGAATTATGAGCTGGAATCATGTACGAATTGTGAACCGTGAACCATTAACCAAAACCGTATATGAATGTTGAACTGTGAACCCTGAACTAGAACTGTATATAAATCGTGAACCATGAAAACTAGTATTATGTCTTTAAATTTTTTTCATTTTATTACTTTTATAATTAATTGAAAATAATAATATGATTTTTGTAAATTTTTTTAACAAAAATAATGCCAAATATGTTTATTTTTGACAATAGAAAACAATTGTATAAAACAAATACAAATATTTTATCATTCTCAGTCCAAACACGTTTACTAATTGACTATATTTTCTAAAAAAATTAGATCTGGAGAATTTCTCTTTTTTTTTGGTGTCTAACAAACTAAGTTTATAAAATTTAAAGTCATAGATAGAATTAATGATTTCATTAATTTAGGAAGAACATGTTTCTTTTCTTAATTTTCACATGTATTTCGAGTTTTAAGAAATCCCCCCCAAAAATAGAGAAAATAGAAAAGGAGTCAAATTTAGGACTAAATATGAAAGGTAACCAAAAAATATTTCAATGAAGAGATTTGACTATATAATGAACAAATGCAATAGAATGATTTCCAAATAATTATGTATATGTACAGTGAAGTAAAGAAATTCCTGATTAGGCATATGTAGTTTGCAAATGTAAATGAAAATGAAATCTTAATTATGAAATGACATATTATGTAATAATGAAACATCTTGATAGAATGATTGAATATAAGAATGAAAACAGGTGGGTATTAATATATTCATTCGCATTCTCGCTTAAAAAATTTGTACACATATTTGCTTCTATTTTTATTTTTGAAGGAGATTAATTTTAATCTGCATCCCTCCCCCCCCCCAATTGAATAATATTATACTCATACTTATAAATAATTATTTCTCTTTTTTTGCAACTTATCTACATAATTTTTCTCTTTTTTTTTAATTTATGTACATAATTATAAATAAAATAATTTCTTATTTAACTCTTATTGCCATCAATATTTAAATAAAAAATTTCAAAGTGTATAATAGTGTTCAGTGGCCTCAAGCTTTTAGTGGAACCAAACAAAATGTTTATATATTAATTTGTTTTTTTGTTTTCTATTCTATGTTTTCCCCTTTTTAATTATTATTTTTTATATTTAGTATTTAAAAGTTATTTATAAGATTAAATATTTATAATATTTGAAAAATATTTAATAAAAAAAATATATTTCTAAGTTAATATGTAAATTTTGACCAAAAAAAATCAAATCAAAATCAAGCTGAACCGTAAACGAACTGAAAACAAACTGCGAACGAACCAAGAATGAATCAAACCAGAATGAACCGCGAACGAGCTAGATTGGAATGAATTGTGAATGAACTTGGAACAAACTGTGAATGAACCGAGCCGAAAACGTGAATTGGCCCAATAGGGAACCGTGAACCAGCCCGACCTAGAACCAGAACCTTTACAAACCAAAATCGTGATGAGCTAGAATCAGAACCAGCTTGGCCTTCAGGGTTCCGGTCCTAGTTCATCATTTTCCAGGCTTGGAGCTGGTGATCAGATCTCAGTCTGGGTTGGTTCAAGGCCCTTGAACAGGTACCTACTAGTTCATGCATAGATCAAAGTGCACCAAGGATAATGTCTACTGTTGTTAACTATAGCATTCTATCAAAGTACCCTTCCTAAAATCCTTTACTTATTGTTTCAAGTTTAAAATCGCATTCCATTTATTAGTTAAAATTTAACCAAACTGTAACGATCTTGTCCCATGTTTAATTTCAATCTTATAAATCAAAAGTCTTTTATTTTAAATCCAGTTTCACATTCACATCAGCGTAATACTAATTCTTTTAAAAAGTGGTAAAAATGAATAGAATAATAAAAATTACATAAAATCAAAATAATTTTATAAAATCTCACAAAAAAACATATTATTATTCATAGTAAAAGTTGAGCAGAGGTGGTTGGAGGCTACAATGTCGTATGATCTACAATACCAAAGGGGGGTTATTTGAACAATCCTATATTCACAATCCAAGCATCATTACCCACATCTTTTAACTCATAACATAAGATAGCCAGTATTACGCATCACAATCATCCTAACCCCTTCATTCTAATATCCAATTCATTGAGTAAAAATTGTATTAGATAATATTAACAATCCCCTCACCCACTATGAGGACAAAAGAACTAAATTAGAGTCATCCAACACAAATGCAACTATTAAATTGGGATTAAAGGCATAATGGTGCTAAAGTAGAAAAACAAGAACTAGTATACTAAGCGGAACAAGGCAAAGTTTTTGGGCTTGAACATTAGAACTAATGATGATCTCCTCAACATAGAAAGGCGTTTTCAAATAACAACTAGAGTGATATACAAAACTCAACCTAAATTACTCGTAAAGGACAATTTGACATAGAACCGAGACAAGGGAAAGATCTTGCCCTAAATCTTGTGAAGGAGGTATTGAATTCTAGAAATTGTAATTAGGAGGGACAGATGGTTGAGGGTTTACATACAACTCAACAAAGGCTATACAAGGGCATTGAAACCCTTGGCCTAAGTAGAATAACAAATCAGTAGTTTGACGAAGGAAGAAAGAGGAGAAAGGAAGAAATAGAAACTCATCGAAGGTAGATTGTGCTTGGAGAGGTGACATTTGTAAGGAAGGAATGAGAATTAGCCATCATTACCAATGGTTCAACGCTAAATAAAAGAGAGAAAGAGAACTGACCCAGAGGCAAAGCCAACGAAGGAGAAAAAGAAAAGAAGAAGAAAAGAGAAAGAAGGAGAAAGGAACCTACCGTGATCAGGACTTGCTCAGGGCATTCACCTTTAGAAAAGAGAAATATAATGGCAAAACAAAGTGGTGGATTAATTGTTTAGGCTGGAGGCACACATTGAAGGGAAAAAGAAGGACGTGAAAGGGAAAAGGAAGGTTGACGATTTCGCAAAAGAATGACAGAAGGGCTGGATCGAGGGTTGCAAAAGAAGAAAGGGAAAGGGGTTAGAGTTCGAGGGTTATCCCCAAGAAGAGGAAGGGGAAAGGGGAAAGAAAAACACAAAAAAATCTAATTGCAATTCAATCCCTCCACTCGTCACTCACTCAAAATGGCCTCAAAAACTTTTAATTTACTCATATTAGTCCCTGAAGGTTTCAAATTTTTTAATTAAACCTTAAATTTAACTTAATTTAAGGTAGGGGTGCTACATTTCTCTTGTTGTAACAACCCAAACCAATTTCGGTTATAGTTTTATATAAATTTATGGATTTTGGTAGCATTTTAAAATTTATTTGAAAAGAATTTAAGGGGTTTAAGGTTAAGGGAAACATATATGAAAATTTAGAAACAAGTTAAGTTTTTATTAACAAAAAAAAAAAAAAAATTTATTGTAGCGCTATTGTAGCATTGCGCTAGAGCGCTATAGCGTTGCATTCTGGAATTTTGGCGCCATAGCACCTAGGTCCATTATAGCGCGATAGACACTAGAATGGGCGTGCTGTAGTGCGCCGACAGCGCCGTAGGGTGCCAGGATGCAATTTTTCGAGTTTTTCTTAAAAATTTTGAGATTTTTAACTCTTCCAAAGACCTTTAAACTCTCTTGAACTCCTAGAATTATAAATCAAAGATTTAAGAGATATCCTAGGGTACCCGAAATTGATCCAAAAATTTATAAGGGTTAAAAGTAAAAAGGTCTTAAGGAAAAGGGCAACTTGGTCTTTTTTCCATTAGTTGTAGATTGATTTTGAGATACAAATGATATGTTGGAGATATGATTATATTGCTACAGGTACAAGTTGAGTTTTGACAGAAGGGGTTTAGCAACTGGCATGCTGCCGGATTTTTGTGTAGTGGGTGTTAGCTGTTACCTAGGCTGTCGCGTGCCCGCCAAGTGTCTAGTTAGGTGGAGTGTGACAGTTAAAGTGGTATCAGAGTCAAGTTAGAATCTAGATTCATGCATAATATTTGTTTAAATGTGCATGTTCTAATCTATAGGATTTGTGGTTTTGTAGAATTATAGAGCGTGCTAGGAGAGGCAGGGGTAGGGGTAGGGCAAGGAGACAATAGATTGCTGGCTAGCCTCTTAGGGATGACACAAGCACAGTAGCGTCGGTAGCATTAGGGGAGGCAGGTCCCTCGCTGCCACATGTAAGTGCCCCGGGAGACCTACGTCCTATGGGGACTATTCCTTCGACTCCACCACCTCCACCAGTGACCATCACACCTGTTCCTCCTGTACCACCAATGAACCCAGCACCACCACCAGCTCTTCTAGTTACACTGAAGCTAGTGAATTTGATAGCTCAAGCTGGAGGTGCAGCTATAGCATCTAGTTCTACTATTCAGAGGCACAAATCAATTGAGGAGAAGATTATAGAGAGGGTCAGGAAGTTAAGGGCGACAAAGTTCCATGGGACCGCAGACCCATTGTAGGTAGAGGAGTGGATTTAAGAGATTGAGCAGATTTTGATTTGATGCATTGCCCTAATGACCAATGAGTGCAGAATACTACTTTCCTTTTTAAGGGTAAAGCTCTATAGTGGTGGAAGTCCTTTAAAGCCAGGCAACCAGCAGGAACAGTTATCAGTTGAACTGAGTTTAAGACCGCATTTGATAAGCAGTATTTTTCACCAGTCTACCAAGACCAGAAGCGCAGTGAGATCTTGGATGTGAAGTAAGGGAGCATGACAGTAGCCAACTATGAGGCCAGGTTTACTGAGTTGTCATGGTTTGCACAGAAGTTTGTGGAGGATGAGCAAGATAAGTGTAGACTATTTGAGCATGGGCTGAAATTGGAGATTCGGGCTAAGATAGAGATGCATGAGCATGGCACCTTCGTGAATTTGGTAGAGCATGCCTTGCGGGCTGAGCGGATAGAGGTAGAATTTGCCCAAGAAGACAAGAGTGAGCTGAGAGGAGTGCCCCAATGAACACTTCAGCTAGGAGGGAGGGGCAACCATAGAAGAAGCCAGCATCAGCCCCACCAGCTGAGCAGAAAGGGAAGGCATCGGGTAAACAGGGTTCTATTTAGTATTAGCTTTAGCCCAACATTAAGGGAACAGAGGTCTACCACTACAGTGCATGGAGGTAGTAGAGCTAACAGAGCCCGAGAGGCAAAGAGTGCTGCTAGTAGGAGCGCTTCAAGGATGGAGAGATCAACATGATGGGCACCCTCATGTGCAAACTGTGGAAAGAACCATAAAAGGGAGTGCATGAAAGGCTCTAAAGTGTGTTACAGATGTGGACAGGCTGGGCACATCAAGCAAGACTACCCATAAATGGGTTAGAGTTTAGGGGTTCCTCCTAGACCAGATACATTTCAGAGACTAGATAGTGGGCTCTAGAGTAACAGATAAGGAGGGACTACCAGTAGACAAAGAGGAGAGGCACAAGTTTTTGCCATGACCCATCAGGAGGCGCGGGTTGTCTTGAACACAATGTTGGGTATGTTATCTATCCACGGTATAAATGTTTATGTATTATTTGATTTGGGTTCTACTTTTTCTTTCATTTCATGTGCATTAGTCGTTTAGTTGGGTTTGAGGCCAGATAGATTAGATCAGAGTGTAATTATTTCGACGCTAGTATGAAAGACTTTTGTTGTAGAGCAGGTATATAAGGATTTTAGAATAACTATAGATGGAATAGATTTGGTAGGAGACCTAATTTCATTAGATGTGCATGATTTAGATGTGATTTTGGGAATGGACTGGTTGATAGCTTACAGAGCCCGAGTAGATTATTTCAAGAAAGAGGTTATCTTGCAGTTGTCGGATGGCAGTGAAGTGTGTTTCCTAAGAGAGAGGTGTATTTTGCCCACTTGTATGATCTCAGTGCTAACTGCCACCCGATTACTTCGGAAGGGTTGTGAGGCACACTTGGATTGCTTGGTAGATGAGCAAGAAAAGACTTCAGAGTTGGCAAATGTACTTGTAGTACGTGAATTTCCAGATGTATTTCTTGAGGACTTGTCAGGCTTACCACCAGATAGAGAGGTGGAGTTTGGGATAGAGTTAATTCTGGGTACGCAACCTATATCACGAGCTTCCTATGGGATGGCCCTAGAAGAATTGAGAGAGCTTAAGGCACAACTACAGAAGTTAGTTGATAAGGGCTTTATATAGCCTAACTCATAACCGTGGGGAGCCCCGGTGTTGTTTGTAAAGAAGAAAGATGGTGCTTTGAGATTATGCATAGACTATAGACAGTTAAACAAGGTAACTGTCAAGAATAAGTATCCACTCTCAAGGATAGAGGATTTGTTTGATCAGTTGCGTGGAGCCCAGGTGTTTTCCAGATTGATTTAAAGTCGAGATATCATCAGTTGAGGATTAAGGCAGAGGATGTGCCTAAAATTGCTTTTAGGACGAGGTACGGATATTTTGAGTTCCTAATAATGACATTTGGATTAACAAATGCCCCTGCAGTATTCATGGATATAATGAATAGGGTGTTCCAGCCATACTTAGATAAGGTTATAGTGGTGTTCATTGGTGACATACTGATTTATTCTAAGGATAAAGCAGAACACGCCGAGCACTTGAGGGTGGCACTATAGACTTTGAGGGAGAAACAATTATATGCCAAGTTAAGTAAGTACGAGTTTTGGCTTGACAGGGTGGCATTTTCTTGGTCACGTGATATCTGCTGAGGGAGTATTAGTAGACCTATAAAAGATAAAGGCTGTAATGCAGTGGGAGCCACCCACCTATGCTACTAAGGTAAGGAGCTTTTTAGGATTGGCTGGATATTATCGAAAGTTTGTTGAGAAATTTTCCATTATAGCTGCTCCTCTTGCTAAGTTATTTGGAAAGAATGAGAAATTTATTTAGATGGTAATGGGTTAGCGCAGCTTTGAAGAATTGAAGGAAAGATTGATTACAGCCTTAATTTTGACATTGCCTGAGGGTGGGAAGAACTATACGATGTACAGTGATGCCTCTAGAAGAGGGTTAGGATGTGTATTAATATAAGAAGGAAGGGTGATAGCCTATGCTTCTCGACAGTTGAAGCCATACGAGTTGAACTACCCCACTCACAATTTGGAGCTAGCTGTTGTGGTATTTGCACTAAAAAATGGAGAAATTACTTATATAGAGAGCGCTATCAGATATTCACAGATCATAAGAGTCTCAAGTACATCATGACACAAAAGGAGTTAAATTTAAGATAGTGCAAATGAGTGGAGCTTCTTAAGGATTATGGCTGTACCATCGAGTACCACTCAGGAAAAGCTAATGTAGTTGCTAATACCCTTAGCAAGAGACCTCAAGAATACTCTCTATCTTACGGACAGTGTATATGCCTTTGCTTGTAGAGTTGAGATCCTTGAATACACAGTTGGCAGTATTAGATCAAGGAGAATTATTGGCTAGATTCCAGGTGAGACCTACCTTGATCTCTCAGATTAAGAAAATGCAAATGCAAGACCCACAGCTTTTAATGGTAATTACAGATATTCAAAATGGGAAGGATGGGGACTTTAGATTGAAGGAAGATGGCATAATGATGTTTAAAGATTGAATATGTGTACCCAAGGTGGAGAACCTTAGAGAACAGAAAATGGAAGAGGCCCATAGTTCAGCATATGCCATACACCCTAGAAGTACCAAGATGTATCGAGATCTGAGACAGAGTTATTTGTGGAGAGGCATGAAGAGAGAGGTGGCAGACTATGTCTCTAAGTGTTTGACATGCCGCAGGTAATGGCAGAACACCAGGGACCAGTGGGCAGATTACAGTCATTATAGATCCTAGAGTGGAAGTCAAAGCATATTACCATGAACTTCGTGATAGGGTTGCTAGTGACTAGGAGAGGGAATGACCTTGTATGGGTTATAGTTGACAGGTTAACTAAGTCAGCTCATTTCCTACCCATTAAGAGTACTTTCTCATTGGACAAACTAGCTGAGTTATATATGAACGAAATAATCAGCAGACACGGGATGCCAGTATTGATTGTATCTGACAGAGATCCTAGATTTACTTTTCGATTTTGGCCGAGTCTGCAGAAAGTCATGGCACTAAGTTGCACTTCAGAACAACATTCCACCCACGGATTGACAGGTAGTTCGAGAGCACTATACAGACTTTAGAGGATATGTTACGTGAATATGTGCTAGAGTTATGTCACGACCCAAACCTGGGCCTATGACGGCACTAGGGCCCATCGACCCTAGTCAGCCTAAAAACCATCTCACATGATTTAACTAGCATATCTTATGAACAATACTAGGCATATCAAACAAACTCACATTCTCAAATACAAACTACAATCCTGTCTGAGAAAAACAAATGAGCAATCTAGAGTACAAAGTGATAACATAATGAAATGTGCTTGTACATCAATCGAATTTTGGAGCTCAAATCAAATCTCCACTAACTGGAACATGGATAGCCAACCCGATCTGGAATGATAATAAAAGGATGAGTCGTGAAACTCAGTGAGTACAGATAATATCTAGTCTATACATATTAGGATATGTATCATACCACAAGTTTTAAAACCATTAATAACACATATATAAATACAGTGAGTAGTTTCAATAATAAAACATACATATATGGGAGTGTAATTATCACATCACAAGATTTTCAGTCTCAATCATAGGCATCACAACCATAACCATAATCAATAACATATCAGATAGCCATCACCCGATCGGGTCCACGTCTCACCCACAAGGGCCACCCATCAGGGCACCAAGTCTCAATACATAACACAACTCTCCACATATAGTCCAAACAAATACATACATATACATTTCACAATCTTAAAACCAATATCGCATACCAACATAACTCATTACCGTATACCAAATCACATAACACATATCTCGTATGTATATATACCAAAATACAGTTTATAAAACATAAATCAGTCATGCCAAAGTCACAGTAGAAAAAAATGCATGTATAGAAAATGTTTCATCACTCACAGTATAGTAGCCAACCTAAGAAAGCAACCTCGATCACCCTCACCCAACTCACTAGTCCAGGTGCGCCTTCTCAACCATATTTGTTGTCAAAACCATACAAAATCATCACAAACACCAAAATCAGCATGAGAAACGGGCTTAGTAGCTCAAACCGGCTCAAATCCCATCTTGGTACCCTTGGCACACATCCCAAGACACAAAACCCATCACAGGACCCACACAACTCACTAATGCTATCAATTTTACCTAATAACCCCCAACAATGGTGACGCAATTTTCAAAACCTTCAACAGGAGAGAATCGACCTTCAAAACCCTTAAATCGGCCTAAATTGGCCTAGAACTACCTCAAATTGATCTAATCCAATCACGAAACCCTCAAATCATATTCAAAATACCCAAAAACCCTAGAAACCAATATGAATCGATCAAGAATGGGCCAAAATAAGGTTAAACTGGCCAATTAACCCCTAAACTGGCTTGAACCAGGTCGGTTCAACCAAAAATGTTAAATTTTTGGTCAAACCAGACCTCCCTGAATCCTTGAACCAACTTGGTCCAATAGGTTTTTCTTCCTGATTGCATAACCGATTTAACTTCCTAATTTTGAGCTAATTTGACCACTGAATCGGCCGGTCAAACCCATTGGCTGCTTTAGTCAACCCTCTTTTTCTTTTTTTTCTTTATATGGCTCGGCTCGGCTTGTCAACTTGGGCCACCAGCTTGGCCCATTGGCTTGGGCTGCCAGCCCACTAGCCACACCCGGCCCAATGGCTTGGGCCTAGCCTAAGCTCAACTTCTTCTTCCCTTTTTTTTTAAATATTTCCTGGGCCAACCCGCGGGCCCCCTGGCCCGATTGGCCGAGTGACGCGGGGACTTGGATCATCTGGGTCCTTTTGTTCTTGCCCGGATGGACCAGGTCGGTATACCTGGATGCAGAAACCGGGTCTGTAACGACCCAACTGGAAGAAAACCAAAAGAAAAAAAGAAAAAAAAATCAAGAAAAAGGCACTTACCTCAGTTGATTGCCCTCCAAAATCACAAGATTCAGCCAACCGATCATCAAGGAAGCTTTTAATCGGATTAAAAACCGATCAAAGCTTAGAATTTCTCTAGAATTTCGTCATAGATCACAGAAGAATCCAACTGTAGAAAACTCTCAATTTCTCTCTCCAAACTTGCTCAATCATCAAAATTGAGAGAGGGCTTCTACTCTCCTTTTAAAAATGCATGCGACGATGTGAATAATTGAAAAAAATCTTCAAATGTCACGGCGAATTCGGCATCAAAAGTTTTGGCCTCCTATTGGGCTGAAACTTTCTGTTTCCTCTAGGTCCAATCTGCCAATTTTGATTTCCTTCAATTCAGTCCTGACAGTTTGAATTGAACCCCAAACTTTTCAGATTTCCCAAATCAACCCTCAAACTTATAATTTTCTCAATTAGGCCCTTAATTAAATTAATTAAATTAATTTCTTATATTAATTTTAATTTGGGTTATTACAAGTTATCAAGTAGTTGGGACAATCATTTGCCTTTGGCAGAATTTGCGTATAATAATAATTACCACTTTAGCATTGGTATGGCGCCATATAAGACTTTAAATGGGAGGAAGTGTAGGACACCTATCTGTTGGGATGAGGAAGGTGAGAGGAAGTTGCTATGACTAAAGATTGTACAGACCATAGTGGAGCAGATCAAGGTTATTAAAGATAGATTGGAGGTGACCCAAGATAGACAAAAGAGTTATTCAGACCCAAAGCATAGAGATGTACATTTTGAAGTTGGTGATAAAGTGTTCCCCAAGGTTTTTTCATGGAAAGTTGTTCTAAGATTTGGCAAGAAGGATAAGCTGACCCCCAAGTACATTAGACCCTATGAGATCATTAAGAAGGTGGGGTTAGTTGCTTACAGACTGGCACTGCCACCAAAGCTTTCTTAGATACATAATGTTTTCCATATCTCCATGTTGAGGAAATGTTTAGGAGATCCTACCCAAGTCCTCTAGACCCCACCGGTAGAATTAAGAGAAGATCTTACTTATACTACAGAGCTAGTTCAGATTTTAGGCATCGAGGTGAAGCAACTTTGTTCCAAGAAGGTGACATTAGTTAAAGTGTTGTGGAGAAGCCCAAAGAGGGAAGAAATGACTTGGGAACGAGAAGACGACATGAGAGCCAAGTATCCATACATTTTTCCAACTCTAGGTAACTAATTTCAGGGATAAAATTCTTTTGAGGATAGAATTGTAACAACGCAAACCGATTTCGGTTATGATTTTATATAAATTTATGGATTTTGGTAGTATTTTAAAATTTATGTGGAAGGAATTTGAGGGGTTTAAGCTTAAAGAAAACATATATGAAAGTTTGGAAACAAGTTAAGTTTTTGCAAAAAAAAAAAAAAAAATTACTGTAGCACTACTATAGCAAAGCATTGTAGCGCCGGAGCGCTATAGCATGCTGCATTCTGAAATTTTGGCGCCATATCGCGTTCAGATCCACTATAGTGCGATAGACACTGGAATGGGCGTGCTGTAGCGCTAGATTACACCGTAGCACGCCGGGATGCAATTTTTCGAGTTTTTCTTAAAAATTTTGGGTTTTTTAACCCCTTCAAAGACTCCTAAACCTTTTTGATATCCTAGAATTATAAACTAAAGATTTGAGAGATATCTTAGGGTAACTGAAATTGATACAAAAATTTGTAAGGGTTAAAAGTTGAAAAGTATTAAGAAAAGGGGCAACTTGGTCTTTTTGCCATTAGTTGTGGATTGATTTTAGGATACAAATGATATGTTGGAGGCATGATTATATTATTACAGGTACAGATTGAGTTTTGATAGAAGGGGTTTCGTAGCCGATATGCTGCTGGATTTTTATTTAATGGGTGTTGGCTGTTGCCTCGACTATCGTGCCCCACCAAGTGTTTAGTTAGGTTGGGTGTGACACTTGTGCATGTCATTTATGAGTATATTATTTGAGAAATCTTGAACTTATGTTGAAAACAATAATTTTGGATTGGGCGTTCACACATTTGGTTCGATTTAGTTCATTTTTGAGCATTATCTAAACTAAACCGAACATGTTAATTTTCAATTAGTTTGGGCACGATCATTTCTTGAATACCTTAAAATCGAACCAAATCAGACATGATTATAATAGTTTGGTTTGTTTTGACATGATTGGTTTTGAATGTATTTTTTGAGATAAATATTAATTAAATCCTATTCATTGAATAAAGAAAAAAGCCCATTAAAGACACTACAAATTTGTTATGTTTTTCTACAATACCAAGGATTTTTAATATTAAATAATCTAAATATAATTACAAATCCTTTGGGTAATGCCTAAAATTGATGACTTAGGTAGGTTTTATTTTTATTTTTAAATTTGAATATATACATATATATTATTAAATAAATATTATATATATTATGTATATATTAAATAATATATTATATGCATTATTTTATATTATATATATTAAATAAAATAAAATTTTATGTATGTTATCAGTTTAGTTTGGTTCAGTTATTGTTTTGGAAAAATCGACAACCAAATCAAACCAATCAATTTTAATATTCTAAAAATTGAATTAAACCAATTTCTTTTAATTTCGCTCAATTTTTGATTAGTTTGGATCAATTTTGAACACTCCTAGTTTTGAATCACATGAGGCAATTTTGTTAATTACTATTACACCTCACAACTTATTACAATATTTTTGATTGTGTTGTATTTGTATCAATTAACGGTCAAAACTTTTATGATTCGATATAATTGATATTATTTGGTTCAAGTAATTTCATAGTGCTATCTATAGATCATATAATTTTAAAATCGTGTTACACATAATATATATATATTTTTTGATTATCTAGTCCAATAGTAATTTTCAAAGTGAATAATTTCAAAATAAAAGTTACAATTAACTTTGTCTAAGTAGAAGATAATACTAATTATCTAATTTTGTTTCTATAAAAAAGATTAAAATATATGATCAAGTCCTTACTTAGTGATCTTGTTATTTTGGTCACGTGTAATAAGCTCTACACACTATTGTATAAATGTTGTATAGTTATGATGTAAGCCAAACTCAGAAATATTATAATAAGTAAGCCCCTTGAGTCTATATAGGTATACATTCTACTCCTAAAACAATTATTCCCTCTACAATTACTTATCCTTCTTGATTAATATTTATTGATCTTACAATTCCGTATTCATCCTCCATCCACGTGTCAGCATCCCAGTGGTGGCTAAGATTGTCTCCATCTATTATTTTTTTATCTTTCTTGATTAGTATTTATTGTTCTTACCAGTCTGTATTAATCCTATAGCCACGTTTCAGCATTCAAATGGTGACTAATTTTTTTGCCGATTGCTAATTTATTTGGGCAAATTATTGCGAGGTAAGTTGCATGTATGCAAATCTTAAATAAACATAAGATGAACTTCAGACTATCTATTAGTCTATTTTATTTCATGATTTCTCCAATTTGTCATTAACTAAAGATTTGCTACAGTGAAAATCACCCCAATTTTCATATTACTTATGTGGATAAATTAGGAAGGTTGTTAATTATATTAATAGAAAAAAAAAAATAATTATTTAGAAATTCAAACTAGGCCAGTCATGTGAAAGTAGGGGTATTGTAGTATGATTTGTTTGCCTTTAGAACTCAATTTCAAATCAAATTATATTTATAAATGATTTGTAAAGCTTATAAATGAAATTAAACTAAATTACTTATCACGATTTAGCACGATTTAAATCACATATTATTTATGTTTATAAAGATTTTTTATATCACAATATTCTTGTACATAAAAATATGATATATTCCATCATTCAAAATTTCAAAGATCTAATTTTACATCAATAAAATATTACTTTCATATTAAAATTTTTCTAGAATCTATAATGGTATTAACAAAAAATTAATAATATTTATATCAAAATTAAGGTATTATATTTGAAGACAACTAATGAAGTTGCTTGAATTTTTTATCCAGTTTGAATCAATTTATATTGGTCAATTTAGGTTTTAAATGGTGAATAAAATCATAATTTTATTTCATAGATCAAATCAAATTAAATCTCAATGCACCTTTTAATTTAATTTTTATGATTTAATTTAATTTATACAATTTGATTATATATTTTGAACAAACATGTGCAAAAGTGTTGGCATTATGAAAATACAAATTTTCTCGTCCAGGCATTTCAATTCATGGTCCCGTCTCTACTGCGGCCATCACCATTGGTCAAAAGGAAACCGCGTTGCAGTCTTTATAACGTGAGTATAAAGCTTTAAATTGACCCTGGGGAACTTACAAATATCATCTCTGTCCAAACGCATCGCTATTTCCATTCCCTTGGTTTGGAATTTTCATACTTCCGACAACTCTATATTTGACCTTGCAACGGCTATTGCTGAAATTATAGAAAAATTAAAGTTAACCACGTAAAATCCTGTCCAAATCTGTTTTGGTCCAATTAATTTTTCCATTGTCAACCTTTGAACAAATTCTATGCAAGATTCTTTTCGCTGGTTGGTGGTATACTAGCTAAGCTTTAGAAAAAGTAATTGATAATATTGAAATAAAGCAAAATCTGATATATTTTTTTATTATAAAAAATTAATCTCATAAGTGCCACCGGTGAATTCTTATTAATTTCATCTTTTATATTTTTCCTTGTTTAAATATTTTAAAAAAATTAAATGGACATAATTATATGTTTTGCCATTGATCTGGTCTCGTATTTTTAGTTGCATTCCTGTTCATTGAATTTATTAAAAGAGCAAAACATGGTGCAAGGATGGGCTTAGCTGCCCGGGAGCCTAGTTGAAAATATAATTTTGAAGGAACAAACCCGTTTCATATGGAAACTGAAGTTTTGTGGATATAGACTCGGTCTTTTCTATTTTTATTTTCCAATTTTTTTTGGTGGAAAAACTGGAATTTACTTGTCAAAATATAATACTTATGGCCGCAGCCCTGCATCCGTCTCGGTCTTTGATAGCATCACCATGTCTCCGCCATCCTCCACCTCCTACTCGCTCTTTCTTCTTCTCTCTCTCTCCGTATTCAAGTTCAATTACCAAGCCACCACTGCCGATCGCTTCTCCATCCTCTGCCCTTCCAGCCGTTGCGGCAACATTAACATCACATACCCATTTTGGCCGATTACTGAGTCAAACTCAACTCTGTATTGCGGTTACAGGGGTTTTGGGCTCTACTGCTCTTACGAGGACGTCCTCATCTTCAACCTTGCCGGTGATGCCTACCAGGTCACAAATATAGATTACGAACAACACAAGCTCGCCCTTGTGGATTTTGATATCAGAACTGACCTCACGTGTCCCAGGCCTCGACATAACCTTTCTCTGGAACTCTTACCAGCGTTGTCCTACTCAAATCTTGATCTGAACCTGAGTTTTTATTTCAACTGTAGCAATACAACTAATTATTCAGGCGACCCAATTTCGTGTTTGGGATTTGAGTCGAGGAGCTCCTACGTCTTTGTTGAGCGAACAGAGCCCGAGGGCATTGATTGGAATGAGAAGTGTGAAAAGAAAGTGGTGACTGCCGTGATGAGTTCGGAGATTGACGAATACCATCCGACTGAAGGCTTCGCGCGGGCTTTGAATGCCGGCTTCATGCTCGATTGGCGTGGGCGGGCCGAGGGGCGCAGTTGTGAGGCGCATGGTGGGCGTGGCGGTTTCAATAATGCCGAACCCTTGTTGTGCATCTGTCCTGACGGAACTGTAAGCACTAAACCCTGCAAAGGTACGTAAATGTTTCCAATATTTCATTTTTTCTAAAGCTAAATCGTCTTAATTAATTAAATTACTACTACTTAGTTTTTCTGCTTGGGACTTTAATTTAATTTTATGGTTTACTAGCTAAATTGCATAATTTCATTGCCCCAGAATCTTTCAACATAATTTCATTCTAACCAAGAAGAAAACCAAAATTTAAAAGAAAACAGTAGGTTTCCAATTAGTTGATTATTAAACCAATGGGCCAGCCCAGCAGTTTGCAACTCCGTGGAAAAACAAGGGGTTTGATAAGCTGGGGGTCAGTGGTCATCTAACTTGATCATTAAATTAGGTGTTTGATAAACAGACAAGGTTTGACTTTCGACCTTCCAGTATTTAACCTTTATATCACAGTCGATATTCAAATTAATATTTAATTTTTCTTATAATTTTATAAGTTTTCGATCATTATATATGAAATTTATCAGTTTTTTAATTTATATGCTTTTTTAAAAATTTCATTTAAACATTATTTTCTAAATTTTATATATTTATTTTAATTTGTTTGTAGATTATAAATCATGTAAAGAAGATTACAAATGCATTTAGGGAAACTTAAGTCCTTGCCAAATACACCTGCAAGAGACCCTAGTTGCACGGGCACAGTAGACTGCTACTCTAGCTCACTGTTGTTTGGATTTGTATATTTCTAGATAAATTTTTTCATATTAAAATTAAGAAAAAAGAATAATTTTTCGAGTGCAATCAAACAGTACCTAAATTAAGTGCCAATTTTTTGAATTGGGTGATTAACTGGTTTTCATATATTTATTAATGTTTTGGTAATTGTCATTTCTGTTGTTTCATTCTGGGTATTTTGGAGTTCTTTTTTTTATTATTTTAAATGCAATATGGGTAGGGGTGTATTATTTCTTATGAAACTTCTTTCATAATTATCAATGAAGAAATCCTCCAACTTTAAAAATAGTAATTTTAATACCGGAAGAAAGAAGCTGATCTTAAAGTAGACTTGATGGGTAGGAAAACCTATGAAATTTGGTAGACAAGTTATAGGAAAACCTGACCAGTTATCTTACCATTCACAAGTCCTAAACATATTTGATGACCTAAAAATGATGTCATAAAAATTTTCTATGGCTGTTTGATCAGTCAAAGGTTCCATTTAGTTATGTATTATTTATATCTCGTCAACTTTAGACTCGTTCAATTCCAAGACTTTACTCCACTGCATTTCCCACATATATAGGAAGAATTGAATTGTTCAATGCTCACAAACCCTCTCTCTTATATTTTCCTTGGTGAAGTTAATTTTCCAATCCAATTTATTCCCATTTCTAGGAACCCAAACAGCTCCCCATACATGCACATAAAATACGTAGACTATTTCTATTCTGTTTTATGGTACAGACTTTGCCCTCCTTTGATTTACGTAAAATAATAAAAATATTATTTTCAAAACACCCTCACTCTATTAATTTTAAATTTGACTCAATGAAAATCTTAAGGTAGAAAGACTTTGTGATGTCATGCTGACGTGGTCTGCTGATTAGTTATCCACTCATAGCTATGGAAACTAACATGGAGTTTATCAAAATTTATGACTTAGCAGGTTTGACTACCTACTACATATAAATTATAATTATACACCAATAACAGCTCCATGGCCAGTTTCTGTTTCTGTATGTCGTTGGATCCACTGGTTGATTTGGATCAATTGGATATTTTGGATCCATTTTCAAGTTGGGTGGTCCATTTGGCTTGGTCCCAATCAGGAGTTGGTAGCATGTCAGTGTGGACACAATCACCCAGTAACTGGGTTCAGTGTCACCCGTCTGAGTTTTGCATATAGTTCAATCTTGGTCTGGTTTAAGATTGACTGGGTCTTCGTAAATTTTTTCCATGGCTCTGGAAATTCATGGACGAATTTGTGAGGGCCTTTTGAGTGGATGTCCTTTAACCTCCCTTGATGTTAAGGGATTTCATATTAGGGACACTACAGTCTCTTGTAAAAATATATCCTTCATAAGGATTTTCTTATTTATATGTTGACTTATATGATGAAACTTGTCATGATACGCTGGTGGTTTTGGACCTTTGACAGTCTTAGTTTTCAAAGTTCTACATAATAGTGCACATCCAAATAGACAGAAGGTATAATAACTTGTTTCATATTAATTTTTAAATATAATATTATATAATATATAAAATTTTTGAAAATTATTATTAAATAATTTAAAATTTAATAAGTTGTTAAAGTAATAAGTTTCATGTTGTTACAAATACAAAAAAATTTCAAGAAAGCCACAATTAAGTTGTATTATTAAAAAGTATATTGACCTTTGGCAGCCTAACAAAGGCAACCACTAGTAAAATCCTTTAGCAAGCAAGTTGTGGGTTCCTTTCACCCCAGAGGGACAGTTTGGTTCGAGTTTTAAAAGTTATTGTTTGTTGGAAAAGTTATTTCTAGAAAGTGTTTGTGAAAAGTTTTTTGAACAGTAACCCCTTTAATAAAAGTAAAAGAAAAGGAAATAAACCATGGAACTTAATTTTTTGCTTTGGGTGCTTTATTTAATTAATTATTTATTTTTTTAGGAAATTTCTAGTAGTTGGTATCCCTCATGAAGTATGATATCCAAGGCCTAAGCATCTAAATTTTGTGAACCTATCCACATGCCTTTCCTCTCACCAAACCCCATCTTCAGTCATTGTTGCTTATTTAAATATTATTATTCCACCATGTCACCAAATCATAACCCTTGAATTTTCATCCACCAAAAATGTCCTCGCCACCTTTGCCACATTTATTCTCACGTTCACACTTGCATGTGGGATTCCACACACTGTCATTTTCTTCCAAATACTTCTATCTATGTACAAGTCAGCCTTGACTCCTTGCTTCATAATTTCTTTAATGGGAATGCAACGTTTAAAATTGGTCGCGTAGCATCCCAAGTGATTCTACAACTTGACGAAATTCAGGTCCACTACCTCGGTGTAGACATGGATGCAGTTCAAGAAAAGAATTCTTCCACTTAATGCTTGCCTAAGTTGTCTTTAAGGTCACTTTGATTTTCCCGGACTCCAATCATGAATCCAAAACACGGATCAAATCCAAATCAATTAAACAATTCTCGGCTACTTTGCTCTGCTTTCTTCATTCCTTTCTGGCATTCTACCAACAATGCATCTTTTAAACCCTATTAACATTCATCGAGACTTCCTATTTAATAGCAACAAGCATCATCTTTGCCATCTCAGTGGATGCAGAAGTTCCTGCTAACTAGTATTTCGAGACCTGCAGGCCTCAAAATTATGGAAATGGTCCGAATATAAGTTAGCCTTTCTGGATACCGAACCAGCAGGAGCCCTACTGCTGCTACTCAAGGCCATACTTTGAGGTCTTCTGCAAGGACGAAAGCCTAGTTATCCAAGTTCCCAGTTACCAACACATCCTTGAAGACATATTCTATGCTATTAGTTCTTTCCTTTTCGTCAGCACCGTGGCCTTTGATTTTGATAACACTTGCCCAATTCCGCTACAAAATTTTAGCATAGACGGAACCCCGTTCCAGTACAGTCCGTATACAGACCTTTTTCACAAGGAAAAAAATTTTTGACAATTATTCAACGGGTCGTGCGAATCATGGGTCAATACGCCTGCCGAAGCTGCACCTATTGAACAACTGAATGTAATGAATTTCCCAGATGTTGATAGGAGGGGCTTTGTCTTGCAATGGGATGATTCCAGTTGCAGTAAGTGCAGGACAAGCGGAGGGCGCTGTGGTTCTGTTACCAGATCCTGTTCTGATGGTAAATATGTAGTAAAAACAATATGCTGCTTTGTTGATTTTCATTCTTCAGTTTTGCTTCCTTTCTCCGTCCAAATTATAAGTCCCAAGTGCAGGATTAAGCTTTACCATAATCAATCTGGGAAAATCTAAATAAAAAATATTTCCATAAATAATGTTCCTGGAAAGTGCTTTATGGGAGAATATTAGAATATTCATCCCCAAGTAGGATTTCAGGTCTCACATACCAATAATCACATTGGGGCAACTTTTTCCTGTATTTACAAACTTGCACATATGATATTTATCCAGATGTTTATTAAGCTTTGGTTTAGTGCTTTAGTTTTCACTACAGTTCTCAATGGTTTCTCTACAAGAAAACATAAAATTACATTAATTAATTTGTTATGGTATATTTCACTAACATTCTTTCGTGAATACAGATAGATCAAAATTGGGGCTAAAGCTTAGTAAAGGTAAGATGTATACTCGCCATCACATGTTTTGTTAAACAATTGTGTGAAAGACATTTTAAAATATTCTTACTCTGTTTTCCAAATGCAGGGTTTGGGGTGGCTGTAGGTACGTTGCCCTTTTCAATCCACTTCTTCTCATTTTCTGTCCAGTTTCTTTTCTACCCTCCCTGGGACTCTTCATCGATTTCTGCCACTAAGGCGCCATCTAGCCCTGTTCACAGTTTAAGTTCAAACTGTGAACCGGCTCGGTCCAGATCAAGAAAAAACCAGACCAGATTGGCAATATCCGGTCCAGTCCGGTTCTAAACCGTGAAAGTTTCACGGTCGGATTAAGGTTCAAATTTTTTTTGAACGTGAACCGAAATCGAACCAGAACGTGAAGGAACCGGGAATGAACCTTGAACCATAAATCAGAATCGTGAGTGAACCGTGAACCGTGAACCAGAACTATGATAAACCGTGAAATATTTAGTATTTTAAAGTTTACTTTTTATTATTTAAAATTTTTCTATTTTTTCATTTAAAATTAAAATGAAATATATTGTACATAGAGGTGTACAAAACCAAACTAATTAACCAAACAAAATCAAAACAAACTAATTTTTAAATTTTGGTTTGATTTTTTTAAATTTAGTTTGGCTTAGTTTGGATTAAAAAAATAATTCAAAATTATTGTTTGGTTTGGTCTAAAAACCAAACTAATCATTCTAAACCAAAAACCAAAATTTTAAAAATATTTTGTTTCATAAAAAAATACACACACACACACACGTACATATATTTATATGAACATATATGTGTATACACAAAACACACACACACACACACACATACATACATACATACATACTTATATATACACACACATGTATAAATTTCATCCACTTATATAAATATATGTACATGTACATATATTTATATTATATATAAATACACACACACACACACATGTATAAATTTCATTCACTCATATAAATATATGTACATGTACATATATTTATATTATATATAAATACACACACACACACACATGTATAAATTTCATCCACTCATATAAATATATGTACATATACATATATTTATATTATATATAAATACACACACACACATGTAAATATATATGTATGTATGTATGTATGTATGTATGTATGTATGTATACATATATAAATAGTAAATATATGTATTTATGTATTTATGCATACACACACATACACACATATTTTTATATTTTTATGAATATATATATATATTTATATATATACATACACACGAATATATATATGTTATGTATACATCCATGTATATAATATATATATACACAAATATATATACATACGCATACTGAAATTTTAGGTTTAGTTTAGTTTAATTTATAATTAAATTGGGTTTATTTGATTTCTAAAGTATTAAAACAAAAAAACTAAAAAATCAAGCCTAATTATCAAAAACTAAATCAATATTATGGTTTACATATACCCATATGTATGTGTACGTATACACGCATACATATATATTTTTATGTTTATATGAGTACACACACACACATACACACACATGAATATATACAAATATGTAGGACTGTCAATGGTTAAGATTCGAATAAGATCATGATAGATCCGAATCCGATAACAATAATTATATCCGAATCCGACCCGATATCTGATCGAATCTATAATAAGTATTATCATATTCGAATCCGATAAAAAATCCGGTATTCGAAAATAATTTGAATCTGAATAAATAAATTCTTAAAACTAAAATAAAAAATATTTTAAAAAATATATAAAATTCCTTTTTTTTACATTAACCAAGACTTTTGTATAACTAAAAAAAAATAAATTTTGGAAGTAAATTTAATGCAAAAATTATATTAAATATTATGCCATTTATCCACACAAAGATTAATGATAAAAAAATAAATATTTGATAAATGAAGTATGTAATTAATATATTTTATAGAAATTAATACTAGAAAATCTGAATAATTAAAAGTAATGATGAGTTATTCAATCACAAAATTTTTGGAACAAAAATAAAGGAAATGAAAATATTAAGATTAATTATATTATATAAATTATTTATTTCTATTTAAAACATTTTGTCCAACAAAATTTGTTTAATTCTATAAACTAAATTATGACACCTTTTATTTACTTTTTCTAAAATTCATCTACATATAAATACAATAATAGTTGTGTGTGTACATATTGTATGTATATGTAATACAATATGCATATATGACATATTATATATATGTATATATATTATAATTGGATTCGGATTTTTAAACAGATCAGATCAGGTAAAATCCATATTCGCTTCATTTATTTCAAATTATGAATTTTTTAAATCAAATTATGTCAATCAAATTTTTTATCGATTAAAGATCCTAAATAATCAGATCGAATTCTAATTAAAATTCGCTCCATTGACAGCCCTACATATATGTATGTGTGTGTATATACACACACACACATACATATATATGCATATATATATATACATATTTGATAATAAAAAATTAAATAAATAATTTATTTTAATATTTTTTAAATAATAATAAATCAAACTTAAAATCAAACAAAATCAAATTGAAATTTTAGGTTTGGTTTGTTTTGGTTTATAATTAAATGGGTTTGGTTTGGTTTGGTTTTTAAAAAATTAAAACCAAAAAACCAAATCAAATTATCAAAAATCAAACCAAAATTGTGGTTTTTTCAATGTTTAATAGTTTAAATATATTAGTAAATAGATTATTTAAAGATTTTTAAATGATTTATAAGTTAATAAATAAATTTTTTTGACAAAGTCAAATTGGAACCGAACCGAACCAAACCGCGAACGAACCAAGAAATGAATTGAGAACGAACCGGCCCAGAACTGTGACTGGAACTGGAACCGTGAACTGGCCCGAAACCAGCATGAATCGTAACCATAACCAGAACTGGACCGGCCTTCAAGGTTCTGATCCTGATTCATATTTTTTTGAGACTGCAACCAGCGGTTCGGTTCCGGTCTGGGCCGGTTCAAGGCCTGTGAACAGGGCTAGCGCCATCAACTGCTTTCTCAAAAGTCCCAATTTCAAAAATCAAGTTTGAGTCATCCTACGGGTGCAAGAGTAACTGGTGGAATTTCCTTTGCGTCGCCTCCTAGAGGTTTGTGGGTTTTAGTACTCATATTCTCACATATCATAGTATAAAAAGATGTGATTGACACATAGGTAGAGAAGAAGAAACCGTGGTCATGATTCTTAAAACTTGTTACAGTAGGAAGACTTTTTTAACTAAAGCATATGTTTAAAGGAAAAGTTGAGATACGTTGGTGCTTAGCATTAAACTTAAGGAAGAGAATTCAACACATTGATGTTCCATCCGAAAAGCTACAATAAAATACTAACTACTAATATCTCTAGCAACAAAAATGAAGATATTGGATAGAAGTCCCTAATAAATTCATCCGCTTTCATACAAACCCCTTGTACTTTTCTTTGCATTTTTAAATCAGCCTTCACACTTTATTTCTCTTCCAAACTTCGGTCCTTACCTTATTGATCACAGAATTACTGCAAAGGATTTTAAAAATCTTTCCCCTGATTTTTCAATTGTGTCCCTGTTAGGCTTGGCTTCAATTAGAAGGGAAATCCCCAAAACCATCCCAAGGGCTCTTCATTTCTTGTTACTTTTTTTTTTGTTGTAATTTTTGGTCAAAATATTGCTCCTTCATTTACTTAAAGTATGTTATCTGAAACCCTTTGCTCCTTTCTGTGTTTTCTTTTCTTTTCTTTTCTTTTTTTTTGGGGGGGGGGGTGGGGGGTTTTATGTTAATTGTCAAAAATGCACACTAGTTATTCCTTTCAACAGCATGTTGTAATTCTTTCCAATTATGTTAAACAATGTGCATCTTTTGCTTACATTTGCTTATTGGTCCCACTCCAATTAGATTTATGATTTTCCTCCAATTTAATGGTTATGATTTCACACTCCACCTAACTACATTTCTTGATTCAGCAATTGTCGTAGGAATAGGACTACTCTTCGCCATTATTTTTCGGTCTAAAATGAAGTTGCTTTGGAAGGAGAAGATAAAGAATGATCAGAATTTGGAGGACTTGATCAAATCAACATCGATCCTCGACTCCAAAAAGGTATAAATATTCTGAGATCAAGAAAATAACTAACTCTTTCAAAGATGAACTTGGTAAAGGGGGATATGGACGTGTCTACAAGGGAATTCTACAAATGGTCATCATGTAGCAGTGAAAATCCTAAATGCGAAAAAAGGAAATGGTAAAGAATTCATCAATGAGGTTGTAAGCATTAGTAGGACTTCTCATGTTAATATTGTTGCCTTGGTGGGATTTTGTCTCGAAGGTTCCAAAAGGACTTTGGTTTATGAGTTCATGTCTAATGGATCTCTAGAAAAATTTGTTTGCGGCCAAAGTCCTAGTAATGGTGGGCACTTGGATTGGAAACAACTATACCACATTGTGCTTGGAATTGCTCGAGGACTTGAGTACCTTCACAGTGGCTGCAATACAAGAATATTACATTTGGACATAAAACCTCACAACATTCTTCTTGACGATGATTTTTGTCCTAAGATCTCTGACTTTGGGCTTGCTAAATTGTGCAATATGAAAGAAAGTATCGTATCAATGACAGAAGCCAAAGGAACAATTGGGTATATGGCCCCTGAAGTATTCAGTAGATTTATTGGAGGGGTATCACATAAGTCTGATGTGTATAGTTTTGGAATGCTTATTCTTGAAAATGGTTGGAGTACGAAAGAATCAAAAAGTTCAAGTGACCATAGTAGTGAAATATATTTTCCGCAATGGATATATGAATGCCTCGAGGCTGATAATGGACTATTGTTTCAAGAGGGTATGTGGAAGAGGATACAGAAATTACAAGAAAGATGGTATTAGTGGGTTTGTGGTGCATACAAATTGAACCATCACATAGGCCATCAATGCAAAAAAGTTGTGGAAATGTTGAAGGAAATGAAGAAAACTTGACAATTCCGCCAAAACCCTTTCTAGGTTCTCCAAGAGTACAACATTCATCCATGAAGTTATCTTTCTCCTAATTTTTGTTCTCGTAAAATATTTGTTATCATTCTGATGTCACTGAAGGATATGATGCCAAATTTTTACCTTCATGGAAATGTCAATTTTGTGTCATGTTACATCATATTATTGTTGCAAAATAAAAATGTCACACTTTCTATATTTTTAAGCAATGCCAAATATTAAATATTGAGAAATTTCAAGTCATTCATTTGATTTTTTGTACTAATTAAATTAAATTTGAGATCTAATTGAATGTTGATCCACGAGAATCCTTGCGTGATTTTGGACTTATGAGTAATCATTTAGAAGTTTGAGTGTAAATGAGTTTTGTAAAAAAAGAGAAGGCTTAATGTAGTGCTCCCTATTGTGCTATTGTAATTTGCTATAGCAAGGTGGGGTTATTTAGGCGTGCTATAAGTGCGCCCAACATGTTAGTGTGCTTGTGCGTCAATGGATTTTTTCATGATTTTTCATCATTTTTAGGATTTTCTCACCCTCCAAGGATTGCTACACCTCCTAGGACATCTTGTGTTATAAAAGGAAAACATGGGTCTGTTACTATTAATTCAACATGTAACCAATCTTTATTCAACACTTAGTCAAAACTTCTTCAAAACTTAAAATCATCTAATGTATATAGATTTCACTTCCAACAAGAATCAATAAGCATTTAATTGATTTCAATTGTTCTTAGGAAAGAGTTAAGGAGATCCAATAGGGTAAAGCGCAATTAGAAATCCTCCAATCTATTTTAAGACATTCGGTAGATAGTTTACTAATCATGTACTAATTTGCAACATCTAGTAGTCAAATATCAATTGACACGAGAAATCTGGTTTGTTTCCAGTTCTTGTTAGAGTTTGTATAAGAGTGTTCTAAAACTAATTGTAAGGCACATTTGACCTTATTGTTTATTGACAATTCATTTTTTCCTATAAATATTTTGGCTAAGTTTGGATTATATTTGTGCAAGTGATTCTATTTAAGCTTTAGATCACACCCTCAAGAAATTATAGATCATATTACAGTGTCAGAGCATTACTTTAGTATAAGTGAGTTCTGTACAAAGCAAGGTTACTGTAGTGCTTGTTGCAACACTATTGTAACTCACTCTAGTGAGGTGGGGTTGTTTAGGTGCACTATAGAACGCTAGTCACAATTCGCCGTAGTGAATTCTTCTTGATTTTTTTTTTATTTTTTTTTGTGATTTTCAAGGTTTCCTCACCCTTTACTAACTCCTACACCCTTTAAGACATCTTGAATTATAAAAGGAAGGCATGTGTCTCCTCTAATTAATACAAGATCTAAACAATCTTCATTCAACACTTAGTCAAAACTTTTTCAAAGCTTAAAAATCATCTGATACTTAGAGATTTCACTTCTGATAAGAATCAACAAGTATTCAACCATTGATGGCACCCTAAAGATATTATAGGTCATTTTTTTTATAGGAGTATTGTTCCTTGTCTATGGATGTTGTAGACAAAATCCAAGTACAAAGCAATAAGAAAATCATGGTTTATTGTTGCATACTCATCATTGGCCCATATAAGAATCTACCAACCCAATGGCTACAAACAACAATAACTTGAGTTCAATCCCAAAAAACCCTATTATAGAGGAGAAGGTCGAAAAGTTATCAAAATGATATGGCTCTCATCATGTCATGGATACAAAGTCAAGTGAACGTGTTCTAAAGGCAAAGAAAAACCACCAACACTTCAGCATCCAAAAGGAAGGGAGTGCCTCACACATCTGTGGACCGATATTACCAAAAATGATAGTGATAAAGAGGATAACGATGATCTAAAGGCTGTCAATTTGGATAGAAAGTTGTTGGAGATGGAGGCTAAGATAAAGATATCATTGTATGATGGTTCTGTTAATCTGGAGTGGTTAGATTCATGATTTGATCAATTTGAAGCATATTTTACACTCCAGAAATTCTGTAATAAATAGAAAAATGACCAAACAGTATAGGAGTATACCACCAAGTTTCTAATGTATGTAGTGACACTTTGGTATAGTTGTGAGGTCCACCACCTATAAAAAATTAGGACTTTAAGAGAGGATTCCTGTAAAATTTAGTCTATTCCTAGTCTATGATAATAGCACTATTGCCGAACATCCAACTGATCTTCATTCAACATTCACCATTTCTCCGAAGCTTAGAAATCATCCAGTACTTGGAGATTTCATTTCGAAAATAATAAACAAATATTCAACAGATTCCAACCACTCTTGGGAGAGAGTTTTGACAAGATCTAACTGGGCAAAGTATAGAGAGGAGTCCTCTAGTTCATTCCAAGACATTCAAGAGACAACTAAAAATGATCATGTGCAATTTCGCAACATCTAACGGTCAATGATCACTTGGCGCATGTGAAATTTGTTTTGCTTGGAATTTTTGTTAGAGTTTGATTAAATATTTTTTTGAAACCAATTGTAAAAAGCGTATTTGGCTTTGTTAGTTGATTAACAACTTAGTTCTTCTTGCAAATATTTAATTGAATTTAAATCATATTTGTGCTTATGATTTAGTGAGTTTAGAATCCTTAATTATTATTTTGTAATCTATTTTAACCGTTACAGATGAAATTTATCTAAGACATTTATTTTTCAGTGAAACATACCTTTTATAACAATGCCTTATAGTGTGTCTCTTTCCCATAGGTTTAAAACATAATCAATTTTGTAATTTTAGTATGTAAACATTTTTTTTCATATGAATCAGGGGTTTTATTTAGTAGAATGCATCACATGTTCACATATTTGAAAATGAAAAAATAAATATTATTTTTAATTTAATTCTTTTTCGAATTTCTCTCCTCTTCGCACGTAACCTGCGTATAGTGAACTGCGTAGTGTTGTCAGTTACAACTTAAAGAAACATTTAATAGTTGCCATCACCCATAATTTATTAAATATTCCCAATCTAGCAAAACCACCAACCAAGACATTGTATTAATTATGTTTTAAGCAGAAGATTTTGAAATTCTATCTTCTTGGTGGCCTAACTACTAATTTCCTCAACTTAAGAGTCCGTACACCTTGTTATATCTAAATTGATGACCCATCTCCCATGTCTTAATTCTTCTGCTCACATTGGAAAACAATAAGTTTCTTAGTTGTACAATTATTTTAAATGACATGTAATTTAATTTTTTTCCAATTTCGTTTGTATTTTCATTCATGTAGGTATAACTTGTATAATTTTATTGAAATATGTCAATTTAATAGGCGGAGATAATTTCCCATACCGTATCCAAACATGGTGTAGTAGAATGATCCAAACTGATGAATTAAAACTCAACATTATCACAAATTTTTTTCAATTCCTCTGCACGGAAGGCCAATAACTTGGTTATCTTTTCTCTTGGCATGCAGTGTTCTATTTCCCAGGGTTTCGTCTCCGGAATTGTCGCCAGTTGAAGCTCAGCTTAATCGAAACATTGAGTTAGTAGCAATTGGAAGTAAGCCTACAGGGGATGATATAATTACAATGATTTGAACGGGTCCTAATGATATTTTAAGATGTTTAAACCAAAAATAAAAATTTTAAAGGAAAAAAAACTAAATAACAAAAAAGAAAGAACTCATTAATTATGTGGACCTTGGTGTAATATCCTTTTTCAATATTTTTGTTTTATCTTTATTATTATCTTCTACATCTAATCCATTTTTTAAATTTATTCTAATTACTTGCATGCATAAAGGGCTATTTTTAAAAATTATTTTGGTTTGTTATTACTTAATCTATTGGGATTTATTTTATTTTACCCTAATTAATTAATTGTTTTCATTACAAAAATATTTTATAATTATTTTAATTATTTTATAAGAGGGATGAAACCATAAAAATAGCAAAAGACCGTAGCGTATGTAACATATTCATCATTTTCAAATTAAACTAAGGGTAAAACTGTAAATTCCGCTGAAGCAAGGGCGTGACAGCAAGAATAGGGACAAGACACGGATTTCATGCGACCAAAAGCCCAATGACAAAAAGATTTATTTCATGACAAAAAGTTTTTAAATTTAAAAAAAAAA